>JASANS010002348.1:0-61660 GCA_030849605.1 Wallacemonas sp. 195SL | reverse complement strand
GTACGTCCACATGCGGGTATGTGAAGTGCCTTTTTGACTTTTTTTTTCTTTTGTTTTGTCGTTGTTGCCGTGTCACGTGTTCCTCACCCTATGCCACGGATCCACGTCTGCACAAGCAAAGATAAACGCAATAGTCAACTTCCATTTTCTATGTTGCAATTCTCTCTTTTTGGTGTTTTTGTTGCTCCTTGTTTGTTTGTTTGTTTTTTGGGGTGAGACGGGGGAAAGCGAGGCAATCAGGCACACTCGTGTGAGTGAATGTGTTCTTTAATACATTTGGCACGGGTGTTTCAATATGGGGAGGATTACAATATAACACCGTGCAAAAGGTTCTCCTTTGATGAGTGTAAATGCTTGCTTTGTTTTGTTCGTCTCTTACCACGCGCACGCACACACACAAACAAGCACTCCTTCGCTTCTTATCCGGTACATTTCATACGGGTGAAGTAAGAGATGCATGGTGTGTGTGTGTGTGTTTACATTTGTGTTTCTATGTCATCATGTTCAGGGTTAGGATTTTTTTTTTTACTTTGCTTCGCCTTGGACTTAGCAGTCATTTCACGCCACATCTTGTTTTGCACTTCTCCTTGCATCGTTGCGCGTGGGTGTTCCCACACCTTCGGTGAACGGAGTATGACTACTATAATAGTTTGACTGCAGCGTGCGATAATCACCTTTTCTCTCCCTCTCTTTCGTTCTTTTTTCTCGTCTTTTTTCTTTTTCTAATTCTGCTGACGTTCTCTTTTTCTTTTGTGGTTGTTGTTTGTTTTGTTTGGTCAGTGCGTTGAGAAGCACTGCATTGCTTGACCCGCAGCAGAGGCGCTTCTTTTGGGCTTCATCTTCTTGTGTATTGGTCGTTTGTTAGAGTACGTGTTTGGCATCATGTCCGTCAACGAGGGAATTCCCCTCCTCCCAGTAAAAAAATAAAAAATACGCTCACCAGTATGTGACAAATACGGTGTGCTTAGAGTATTTTCCCTGGTCGCCATGGACGTGGGATAGCGTGATCACGCATACGCAGGCTCTCTCTCTCTCTTTTTTTATATATATTTAGGTCTTGTACATCCGCGTTTTCCTCCTTTCGTTTAACTTTTTCATTTTTTTTTCGCTGCGTGTTCATGTCTTGCTGCTGCTGTTGGTTGCAGCCCACCACAAGCAAACGCATCACAACAGAAACAAAAGAAGAAGTGAATAAAAGAAGAAATGAACAAAAGTGTGAAGGTGTGAACTGATGTTCTGCCCAATCAATGTGTGCCGCATCCGCGCGAGTTTTTTTTTTTTTGGTTGTTTGTTTGTTTGTTTCTTCTTTCGATGGCGTCGTCGACTCACGTCACGTAGGCACATCGGAAGAGAAAACCGCGTGCGTCATCGCGTTCTTTCGCAGATCGCTTTGACACGCTCACACACACACACACACTGCCTCGCTGGGGATTTGCTTCTGACTGGCAGTTTCTCAACGCACACACACGCAAAAAAAAAAAAAAAAAAGCGTGTTCATCGACGCGATGAAGTAACCCGAAAGGCACTTCGAAGCTGATTCTCAACACACGTCAACACCTTACTCCGCCTGACTCCCCCCCCCCCCTTTATTTGTCGCACGATACTGTGTGGGTCTCTTTTGCCGGCAAATCAATATATATATATACGATCGCAAGCTTCTCTTTCACACACACACACAGAAAACAAAAAAAAACTACTACCAAAGAAGTTCACGTAGGCCTAGTCATCGATGGCATCTCTCATTGTCGCTGGTTCAACTGGAGCTATTGGTCGGAGCGTCGTCGCGAACGCCCTGCGGCAGCCCAACATTGCCAAGGTCATCGCCCTCACCCGCGCGAAGGATGTGAAGCGGGAAGACTACGAGACTGTTTTCGGTCTGAAGGGCCCCTTGTCTGCCGCACAGAACAACAAGAGCAGCACTGACGGGGGCGATGGCGCCTCTGCCGAGGCCGCCGACGGCGCGACAGCAGCGGCGGCGACGGAGTGGGGAAGTCAGCTCGCCAAGCTGCAGCCTGTCACCATAGATTGGGAGTCCTTCGCCACATTCTGGACAAGGTACAGCGCGCACTGCGCCAGCTCCGCCGCGGCGCTGCCAGAGTCTCTTCAGACAGAACTGACGCATTATCAGGGCATCTTCTCGGGTCACACATTCGCGGCGATGTGCATGGGGACGACACGCAGTGACGCGGGCGGCGCGAAGGGGTTTATTCGGTGTGACTACGACTACGCGCTCACTTTTGCCGAGGCCGTGCTCGCCTTTTCTGCGCCTGGTGGCTTCCCTGTGCCTCGGCAATGCGCTGCCGACGCGAAACACACCACGCCCGCTGACGGTCTCGTGTACCACATTGGCGACGCCACGGAGAAGGGCAAGAGCGCGAGCGGGCAGCCCTCGGCCGAGGCCATCACGCGCGCCGCCGCGCTCTCCAGCCACACGCTGCAGTACTTGCATCAAGTCAGCGCGTACAATGCCAAAGCTTCGTCGTGGCTGCTGTACATGAAGACCAAGGGAGCCGCAGACGACGCCGTGGCGGAGCGGGTGCGTCAGCACAACACCGTGATCGCCCCGACCGTGGACACCGCCGCGGAAGGCAGCAGCCCGCTCGTGTACCTCTCCTACACCCGACCTGGTCTCCTCGAGCGTGGCGACAAGACCCGCTCCAACGAGAAAATGGGGAAGATCTTCATGTCAGCCATGCCCGTCACGTTGTGCGGTGCCTGCATTGTGAGCGAGATGGCCTCGCACAAGCACGACGACGCCAAGAAGGCGGAGGCCTTGTGGGCTGGTGAATCGGAGGCACAGCCATTCACGGCGCCGAAAAAGAAGGGCACAGCGCCGTCTGAGCCGTTTTACGTCTTCTACAACGACGAGATCAAAAAGCAGGCGCAGCGTCTCAGCACAGGTAAGCTGTAGCACCGTGCGCTGGCAACACACACATACACACACATACACACGTATTCAACTATTTCTAATCCGATATCGCTACAATCTGTTCAACGTGATAGTTTCTTTCCTCTTTCTTGCGTTTTTTTTTTTACCGTGCCATACTTTACTATCGCGCTCAGTGGGGGTTGTTTCTTCTTCTTCGGTGGTGTTTTGCTCCCCCACACACACGTCGTATCTACTACCCGGTGTTTCCTATATCCCGCACAGGTCAAACGAACAAGAAAAAAAAACTGCCAACGTAACATAGACCCCCAGCAAGAAAATGGGGGAAGCAACACGCTGGAGAGCACTCCATGCGTACGTGCCCACTGCGCTTCACGCCCTTCTCTCTCTTCCCTCGACCCACACAAGCACACGCACAGAACACCTCTCTTCTCCACCTCGCCCCTTCTTGCTTTCTTTTTTTTTTTTCTTCCCTTGTTGCGCGTGCAGGGGAGGGGGCGCCTTGCTGTGGGCTGGAGGGCCACCCCCCTGGGCGCCACGCACGTGCCCCCGTGCCAGGCCCGCCCAGCGCCCACCGCGGCCCGGAAGAAAAAAGAAAAGAGGAGAGTCACCCAGAGACGAGAGGAAGGAGAGCAGAGTGGAACATGGAGAGACAGATGCACGGAGGTGACGCGCAGGAACAGCCACGATGGGCACGAGAGGGGAAAGGGCCGCACTGCGTCGAAGTCGGTGTCGCCGCGCGTGTTGTTGGATGCGCCTCTGCAACACAAGCCCGTTCGTTCTTTTGCGTTGAGGGCTTTTGAATGTTCTATTTGTTTTCGGTTAATTCTTCTTTTAGTGTTGTTTTTGTTTTTGATGTGATGTTAGCGCAATATTTTATTTTTTTTTTTTTTGTGTGTGTGTGCGGACCATGACACGCAATGCTGGCCGTTAAGTGTCAAGTGGGAGAACGAAAAAGACATGAACAAAAAAAAAACGCCATGAAGGACCGAAAGAGAAATGCCTCTTTTGGGGGGGCGTGGCTGTTCACGCCGTCGGCTGCCACGCCCCTGCTGCGGCCAAGTAACGCTCAGAGCGTTGCTCAATCAGCTGCTCAGCATTCAGCCCTTCCGTCGTGATGGTGACAGAGGCGATGCGAGTCCGCGCGTCGTCGTCCGGCGCACGATCGTCGCCGAGAGCCGTGGTGGTGTCCGCGGCAGGGCTGGCGAAGAAAGAGTTGAACCGCGTTCGAATATCCGACTCCCCCACACTTGGTGTGTGGCTCTGCGGGGTGGGTGACGGCACCAACGCGTCCGGCAGCTCCAGCTCTGCCAGCCGCTCGAGCTCCGCCAACACCGTGCATTTGCCAGGCGACCGCGCCGGCGCAGTCAAGCTCTCCGCACTATTCGTCATCTCCTGCAATGAGGGACGTGGCGGTGTGGCCAAAAAGCTCGCCGCCTTCTGTGAGGTCGAAGTCGTGATGGTCGCGGTGGTTGTGGTGTTGTGCGTCGCAGTGGCAGAGGGAGGTGGCGCTACAGGGGAAGCCAGCGCGGCCTCCGTGAAGAGCGCCTGCGCGATGGACAGAGGTGGGGAGTGCATAGACGGGCTTGCCCGATGTGATGCCACGAGCTGCGGTCCTAATGTGAGCTCGAAGGGGGGTGGAGTCGAGGCCCTGACGCGACCAAGAGGGTCGTCACTCCCAGCCGGTGCGGACATGGGCGCGACCGGCGTGGACCGGGAGAAGAGCGTTTTGACGAGCCAGAGAAGAGAGCTGCCTGATGGCTTGCGCTCGCCAGCAGGCAGCTCTGCGGGGTCCATGTGTGGCGGAGGCGGCGGCGATGCGTCTTGGTCAACACCGCCACCGTCACGCCCTCTTCTCCAAAGCCACTCGTGTGGTGCGGCGTGAAGCTGCTGAAACGTGGGCGGTGTCAGCTCCTCTCTCGCCGTGCCTCTGCCACTCACGCCATCACGGCGGCCAGGCACCTCGCCTGGGACAGGTGAAGACACGTGGTACTGACTGGCGAGCGCATCCAGTTGAGCCCGAAAGTGCGCCTCCATAGACAGCTCCTGCTGCACCGGAGACACCTCGGCAGGCGCTGTGCGGTACACGAGTTTGGCGCGACTGATCATGTGATCCAGCGCCGCCTCCGCCTCCACATTCGCCACGTTCTCGGCCTCTTGGGTGGCGAGGAGCCAATCAAGCCCGCCTGCCGCGCCAACGTCTACTTCAGGCGGAGCAGCAGCGACCTCATCAAGGTACGCGCGCACGGTGTCCTGCGTGGCGCGAGTCTGCGCACGCGCGGCGGACGTCGTCGAGGTTGGCGGAGGAGGCGTGGCAGCTCGCCATGAGCTGCTAAAGTACGCGCCAGTCCAAGCCTCCCGAGCCGGCGCGGCGCTCTCATCGTCGGAGATTTCCGAGTCGGAGGAGGAAGAAGACGGCTCACCGCCGAATGCCCACCTTGCGAGCCGGCGCATGTGACTTGGTCTCTCTAGCGGAAGTGAAGAAAGAAAGAAAGAAGAAAAAAAAAAGTGAAGAGTGAAGAGCGTTCGATACTGCAACAATTTCAACTGTTTGCACTACCTCCCCAAAGTTAAGAAGGTGAAAAGAAGAAAAAGAAAAAGAAAAAGAAAGGGGAAAGAGAGTACGAGAAAAATGGGACGAGACGAGGTTGAGAACGTGGGAGGGGAAATAATAATAAAGACAGACACCTGGTTCTGGTCCCCAGCACACAGGCCCTCGAAGATGTGCAAAGCGGGCGTGAAGAAGCAGGCAAAAAACAAATGTGAGGAAGTAAAATGGGAAAGATCACACACAGCCCCACACAGTGTTCTCCCTCCGTGGATGGATATTTGGTTGAAAACGCGATTTACATCTGCTCGCAGGCCAGAAGGAGAAACAGCTCATTCTCAGCAAAAGAAAAGAAACTCTTTCTAATTTATTTATTTATTTTGTAGGTAGATGTCTGCCCCGAATCGTGGGCATTTCGAGTGGTACTGTACAGCTTTTTCTTCTTTTTTTCGCGTATGCCCATCTCAAGACGATTTTGCAATTTGGCATTTACACGGTAGAAGAAACTGTCAACAACAAAAAAAAACGAGGCAAGCGGGAGGGGGGAAAAAACTGACGAAAAGCGCACAGTGGGAGAATAATAAAAAAAAACAAGAGAGAGAGGGGGGAGCGGAGGGTATTGGCTTCGCTACTTGCTCTTCTTGGGTTTCTCGACGCGAATGGACACGCCCATGATGCTCAGAGACGTGTTGTTGTCCTCGTCGTACTCCACCCAATCCTCGCCAAGGTCAGCATCTTCAAACGTGTTGCCGCCTTCACTCTCGACCACCCACTGGGAGTCGAGCAGCAACGCCTCCGGCACGCCATTGCGCACGTCCAAAACGAGAATACGTCCGTTGTCAGCCGCCTCAGCCGCCTCGTCATCGCCAAGTACGAGCGGCTTCGTGCCTTCCGTGATGACATCTGCTGTGATAACGGCGCCGCAGAATTGGCACTTGACGACGCAGTTGCGCGTGCCACCACCACCGGAGTCGCGGTCCTCAGAAGCATCGACATCGATGAAGTGAGGGGACACGTCACGGCAGCTCGTGCACTGGAATTTAATGCCCCACGTGCGGCCCTTGGCGGGCATGATCTGTCGAACGCCTTCGCTCTCTTCGACCTCAAGGTAAATGTTGAACTGAGGCATGAAGGAGGAGGGGAGGGGGCTGCAGTTATTGTTGTTGCTACGGTAAAAGTGATGTGTTGGAAGCTGTGAAAGACGGGGGGAGATTGAACTGTCGTGTGTGTGTGTGTCGCGGCTGTACCGTGCCCTTTGTCTTTTTATTTGCTGTGTTTGGTTTGTGTGTGTGTGAGAGAGAGCTTCACAGTGGCATGAAGGTATTCAAGAGTGATAGTAGAAGGGACGGAATTTGATCGGTGCGTGAGAAAGAGAGAGTGTGTGATGCTGCCGTTGTCGCTCTGCTGACTGGTGTTTGTAGTCCCGTTTTTTGGAACTACGCGAAAAGCTCCCATAGACACCACACACCCGCGAAGCTGTCGGTACGGTCCCTTCCTGATGTCTCTTCACTGGCCAACGAGACACACCCTTTTTTCCTATTGGATGCTGTCTGTGTGTGTGTGTGTGTGTGTGTGTGTGTGTTTGTTTGCGGTGCGAAGGTGTGTCTTTGCTAGACTGCTGTCTTGCTTTTGACCCACACACTTGTGTGGAGGGGCACTCGATCGTTTGGTGTGTGTGTGGGTGGGTGGGTGGGTGTCTTATATATATATATAGATTTGTTTTTTGTATTTTTTTTTGTTTGTTTGGTTTGCTTGCTTTTGTCAGCGGTCCATGCTCCCCCTGTTTTACCACAAAAGTGAGAAGAAGAAAAAGAAGTTTTTCTTTTCTTTCTCTTTTTTTCCTTTTTTTTTTACCGGTACAGACTTGTTTTCCGCTGTCGTTTGCGCAGGCTCACTTCTCCATGTGGCTCACACTCTTTTCAGAGAAAGAGATTGGAGCGAGCCAAACAGGTCACAGGAGGATTCCTGTGACCTGTCTGCTAGTGCAACCCGAACAGTGTGTGGTCATAATCTGGCATACGTTTTCATTTTGATAGAAAAAAAAAGACGAAAAAGGGGCACGAAAGCTGCACCTGGCAGGCTCAAACGAAAGGCACTTCTTTGAAACCTGGACTGCTCGAATTGGTCTGCCACGATACTGTAAAAGAAAGAAAAAAACAAGAAGCGAGCTGCCTTGGTATCGAGGGGATCAGAAAAAGTAAGGACTAAGTGGCTCTTTTTGATTGCGACACGTGAAGAGCAAAGAAAAGGGGGGGAAATGTGATGCACTCCCGGGGAAAGTAGCGTTTTATTTTTGATGTTGCCCAAATTATGGGCATGGGTGTTGGCTGTGCATCTTTTTCTCCCTCTGTTCCTTTGCTTGCGCGTGTGTGCCCATTGATTTGGTGGTTTTCTCGTGTGACTGCTCTGTTTTTTTGGTGAGTGCACACCGCCGCACACCGCACAAATGAAGTGCGCGTGTGTGTGCTTCTGTGTGTGTACGGTGATAAGCACACAACCGCTTCTTGTCATGACAGAACAACGAAAACACTCGGAGATGAGGGCGAGAAAATAAAGTCAGATATATAAAGTTGAAAATCAGTAGGGGGAGGAAAGGGAAAAAAAAAATTAGCTGCGTGGATACGCTGATAGCTGAATAGCGAAAGTGTGAAAACAGAATCATTTTTTTTTTCGCGGCAATTTGCTTCCGATGTGTGTCGGGATCGACTTCCGGGGGTGGGAGGGGACTCTCACATGTACGTAACCACGTGTGTGTGTGTGTGTGTGGTTGTGTACAGTCCGGCGTTGTCCTGTTCCTGAGACACGACGTAAAACGGAGAAGGGGGCGATGCGGCCGTTTACATGGCGGCGGCGTAGATCTTCTGCACATCCTCCTTGGTGCCCTGGCGGGGGTTGAAGGAGGCGCACACGTCCTTGAGGGCGGCGTCGGCCAGCTTGGGGATGTCCTCCTCCTTGGCGCCGAGCTGCTTGAAGCCGGCAGGGATCTCTACGCGCTGGCTCAGAGCACGAATGGCGTCGATGGTCGCGCTGGCGGCATCGGCGTCGGTGTAGGTCAGCATGGACACGCCGAGCGCCTCACCAATATCGCGCAGGCGGTGGGCAGCGACGGCCTTGTTGTAGTCCTGAACGTGGGGGAGCAAGATGGCATTGCACACACCGTGGGGCAGGTTGTACACGGCACCCATCTGATGCGCCATGGCGTGCACGTAGCCGAGGCCGGCGCTGTTGAAGGCCATGCCGGCGAGGAACTCGGCGTAGCTCATACCCTCACGGGCCTGCACGTTGCCGCCCTCGAAGGTGGCGGTGATGAGGTGCTTGCGGATGAGACGAATAGCCTGAAGAGCGCATGCATCGGTGATGGGAGCAGCACCGACGGACACGTAGGCCTCCACGGCGTGCGTGAGGGCATCCATGCCGGTGGCGGCTGTCAGGGACTTGGGCTGCTTGAGCATGAGGTTGGCGTCGTTGACGGCGATCAGGGGCGTGCACATGTCCGTGGTGATGACCATCTTCACGTGGCGCTCCTCATCGGTCACCACGGCGAAGCGGGTGATCTCGCTGGCTGTGCCGGCGGTGGTGTTCACGGCGATCAGGGGGTACTGGGGCTTCTTGGCGAGGTCAAGGCCCTCGAGGTCCTGAATCTTGCCACCGTTGGTCTTCACGAGAGCAATACCCTTGGCGCAATCCTGGGGAGAGCCGCCACCGAGGGAGATGATGGAGTCGCAGTTGTCATCGTTGAGCATCTTGAGACCGTCGTTGACGTTACTCACGGTAGGGTTGGGCTGGGCACCATCGTACACGGAGTACTTGGTAATACCAGCCTCCTTCTTCAGAATCTCAAGCACGGGCTCCAGAAGACCAGCTGCGCGGATACCCTTGTCAGTCACGATGAGGGGGTTCTGGAAGTTCATGGTCTTGATCTTGGGGCCAGCCATGGCCAACGCACCGGCGCCGACAAAGCTGACGCTGGGGATGTAGAAAGCCGTGGCGAGGGCCAAGGAGGTGTGGCGCATCATTTTCGGTAAAGGAGTGTGAAGATGTTCGGTGGTGTATTTTTGAGGAAGGTCGTTGAGAGCGGTGGAGTTAATAGCTTCGTGGGTAGACGCCGCAAAGGGGGAAAAAAAAAAAAGACAGACGAAGAAAGGGTCGAAAAGAGAGAAGAGGAACGGGGAAAGAGAAAGTTACGTTTGTGGTTAAAAGGATCGAGAAGAAAGTGTTCATTGTGCACCTGTGACGATGGCGGAAGCTCCAACGGCACAAGACAGATACACGAGTGTAGAGAACAAGGAGAAAGAAAAACTCACGAACGGTGAACGGCATGAGGGAGAGAGAGAGATCCACGCCAGATGACAGTATACTCACCCCATGGAAAAAAAAAAGCAAAAAAAAACTCAACTCCACTGAAAGGGAAGGAGACGCATCATGCGTGTCTCTACTCAGGTGTGTGTATGTGTGCATGAGAGGAGTCAGCATGGATTGATCGGCACTTGCGTACGCGCAATCATGCCGTTCAAGGCAAAAGAAAAGAAATGAACACCAACGACAGCAATCCAAAGAGCGAAGAAACAAAAACAAAACGTCCAACGGTCTAGCAGACCGCGTTGAGGAGAAGACGCACTCACTCCGCCAGGATTTGTTGATGGCAGTACTCCTCCAGCACCTTCATACAGCGCACCGCGAACCGGCGGGCGGAAAGGGGGTAGTCAGACTCCGGTGCGTTGAACATGGCGCAGTTCGCAGCCGTTTGCCACACCGCACGCTCCACGTCTGCAAGCGTCAGCACGCGGCTGAACGAGCCTGTTTCACTCATCACCAGCTCATGCGCGTTGCCGGCCTCACCGACGTTGGTGCCGGCGGAGGTGCCGGCGCCAGGCCCACCGCCACCACTCGTGCGCGGGCGTTTCACGCCTCGGCGATCGGCACCGCCCACCGCGTTGTCCCCCGGCGCCTCCAGCACCATCGCCCGGAGGTGGTACTGTCGGCGGCTCTCCGTCACATTCGCCTTCATCACAGCGAGACACATGGGTTTGTAGATGACGTGTTTATACGGGCCAGCGGACACACCGTTGTACATCATCATGGTGTGGGGCTGCACAGGGTTCATAAAGAGCGGTGCCCCCTCCACCAAAGACAGCTGCTCCAGAAGCTGCGCGAGAATCTCCGGACTGAGCGGCGTTTCGTGACGCAGACGCTGCAGGCGTTGCTGCTGCTCCGCGGACAGTCCACGCACCCACGGTGGCATGCTCTCGTGGAATAGGCTCCCGCAGCCGCCGCACTGGGCATTTGCCAGAACATGTGCGCCATGTCTTTCCTCGCGGCCTACGCTGCTCTGATCCGTCGTCGCGCCACTCACGCCGGCCTCCCTTGTCGTCAAGGACTCCACACCTGCGTAACTCACGTCGTGACGCTCCGTGCGGCTTGCGAAGCTCGGTCCACGCTCACGACGCCCCAGCGGAGACATGGGGTCACCTTCAAAACTCGCGTGCGCCTCATCGTCGACGGCGGACAAAAAGACCCGCCCAGGGGAAGGAGTTATGTTCGCGGTGGCGGGTGGTGAGACCCCACCGCCGCCGGTGGAATGCGCGACTGTGGTGCGGCGGCCCGGGGAGCCTGAAGCACTGCCAGACGCTTCACCTTTGCGACTCCGACCTCCGTCAGCCCCACGTTCGCCTCCGCAAGATGGTGGTGGTGCAAAGAGTCGGTGTAGCGTCGCCACCTCCCCATCACACTGCTCCTCCAAGACGGTGAGATAGCAGTCCATGAGGTGCTCTGGAAGGAGCAGCATGCCGGTCTTGGAGTAGAACTGCGCGGCCATGCAGGTCCAGTTTAAGGGAGGAAGTCGCGTTGTTGTGGGAGAGGCGGATGACGTCGAGGCGCTGCGTTGTGCACCACAACTGGGCCTCAGCCACTCCTGGAGGGCGGCGGGGCTCGCCATCGCCTCCAAGTGCTTCCAGTATTCACTGAATAGGGCACCGAGTATTTGCACATCATCTGAACTTGACATCACAACACGCCAAGCGTAAGTGTGTAGCTTTCGTGCGTGTGCGTGTATGCGTGGTGTGTTGTTGTTGTTTCTTTTGCTGTTGTGATTACAGACAGCCTGTATGGTGAAGGGTGTGTGAAGAGCGCAAACGAGGAGAAGAAACACACATTTATTGCCCAGCCAGGACAACACGAGTGAGAAGTAGAGTGGTGCAATTTGAGCAAAAGTGAGCAGGAGGAAATAAGGAGTGGATGGAACGAGCAGCGAAGGATAAAGGGATGGGAAGCATATATGGCATTACGAGGGTTTAAATTGTTGTTGGTTGCGCCTCTTCTTTTTCATTATTTGGTCTTTGCGTTCGGACTGCGTGGCGCAGAACCAAGGCAACAGTCTTCTTCTATACACGCACCATTCATGCGCGCGTTGAACATCGCATCTGTGGTGGCGGATGTGTTTTGCGCATTAGTACTCTACTTGCCCTTTTTGTGGGTGTTGTTGTTGTTGCTTTCGTGGGTGCACAACTACGCCTTTTAATCGATTATTAAGTGGCCAGGAGTGTCACGTGCTGACACTCTGTGTTCGTCCATCTGTCGCCCAGAGCGACCCGCTCGGGGGGGGGGGGGGCAGGGAGGGATATCAGCTGATTCGGAAGACCTCCTTCTTCTGCTTCTTTTTCATAGCGAGCGGATTGGGGTTGCCTCCATGCACACGCTTCCGCTTTGATCGCTGCTTCTCGGGTTCAGCGGACTGTGCCCCTTCCTTCACACCGTCGTCACCGCCCTCTTGGGCGGCCTTGGGCGCTTGTGCACGGGGCTGAGTCTTTGGATGTGCAGTTGGGGCACGCACGAGGTGATCGCTGCGGCCAATGTGGCGCATAAACGCGATGTCAGCCTGAGACAGCCGCGGTCCAGAGGAGGTCGTCCGCGTCGCGCCGGCGTGAGCAGCGTCGTTGAAGAGTGTTGGCATCGCGCCCGTCACACCACCATGCGGGACACCTTCTTTGCCGTTTTGCTCCAGCCACACGCCGTTCGGTTGCCTAGTCCACCGCAGAATTCCTGTCCCGGCGGGCAACAGCTTGCGCACGTCGTGGTTCTGGGTGGCGACAAAGTAGAAGGAGCCGCCGCCTTCCCGCGGTTGAGACAGCACAAGATCGGCAATAGCCTTGCCTTCATTGCGCGGGCCAGATGTCGACGCGGCACTCTCCGCTTCACGCCGTTGAAGGCGCGAGAGCAAGTTGCCTACCACCTCCTCTGGGATGCGGGTGGCGTCCAAGGGCGTGTGACGCTTCTTCGACCCCTGCCAACCCGATTGCTTCTGCGGTGCTTTACCTGGCGCGTTGGGCTTCCCTGCATGGCTAGTATCTTTCTCGTCAGGAGAGGCCTGCCCCTGGCCCAAGAGCCGGCGCAGTGTTCTCGCTGTCTCTGGGACATGGTAGTAGAAGATGGCTGTGGTGGCTTGAGTGCTGTTCCGCTGCACCTGTACCTTTGAGCCGCCACCCACCTTGCTCGACGCGAAGGCCTCGTCCACGCTGTCACGAAGATACTGGTAGGCAGAGATGAACCGCTTGTCGGTCGATGAGGACGTGCGGGTTGCGTGGTAGTCACCGGCAGAGGGGCGGCTCTTGTACACGGATTCGTACTCCTGCCAGTAGCTTAGGAGAATGGCGCGAAGAAAGGAGGCATCGACAAGGACGTGAAACTGGTCAAGTGGGAGGTTGTTCGCGGCGGAAAGAACACGGAGTTCGTGCTTGTTCTTGTGAGCACGTGAAACCCTCCTCTTCATGTTTCGTGTGTATGTGTGGAGGGGGGGGGGGCTGACTGTGTGTACTCTAGGATTGGCAAGTGGAGAACGAAATACACAGTTAGCGATGTGAGTAAGCAAAAGCGAAGAAATAAGTGTGAAACGGGGAAAGAGGGGGAAAGGAGGCACCCGGTTGTAATGCTTCAACGACCAAGTGGGGTGCCGCCAACGACACCAAGTCGCGCGCAAAGAGGGCAATTAGATCATTCAACACGGCCCTTCCAACTGGAAGAAAATGTGAGATGCGACGACGCTCTTCAGACGCATGACTCCACACATTGCATTGGGAGCGCATTTTGGGTGTGTGTGTGAGTGTGTGGGTGCGTGCGCTGACTTTGCTTTTGTTATTTTTGGTTTTAGTTTTCAATCTGAGGTCGAATTGTCAGTCAAGCAGTCAAATGTGTTGTACAAAGAAAAGAGGGAAAAAAAAGGACATTCGAATCAAGCCGTTCGGTCTTATCAGCCCTCTCTAGCCGAGAAAGGTTGATGGCACGAAATGCACACACACACACACGTGTGCGGCTTGCTATCTCTTGTAATACAAGGTGAATAAAAGAGACAAGGAGAGGAAAAGGGGGATGCGACAACGAGAAAAAAAAAGGGAAAGGATTCAGATGTGTTTAACTCCACATTTCTTTTTATTCCTGCTTCGTTTAAAATGAACAAAATCTAGCAATCTTTCGTCTAGGGACGCTCTTTGTGATGGTCTGTATGCTTTTCTTTCCTGCTACGATTGTCTCGGGGGGGGGGGGGGCACAGAATGACTGAAAGGGTCGAGGGAAACGTGTTGGAAAAAAAAGTCATAAGAATGAACTGTAAAAGAAAAAAAGACGCGAAGAGCGATCTTCTTACTCAGTACGATGGCGCTTCGTCGGCATGCTCTCCACACCATCCTCGTCGTCTGAGCTGTCATCATCGCTGAACGTAACAGCACGCTTCACGACGCTCTTGACGAACGCTGCAACGCCGCGGAACAGCTTGCCGCTTCGCAAGCTGTACTCCTCCTGGTTGGGGTCTGTGGTGGTATCCCGGGTATCGTCTTCTTCGTCAGCGCACGCAAAAGGCAGTGGGTCTGTGTACACGTCCTCATCCTCCCCGCTGCTGGCGGACACAGAGACAGTAGAGCTGTTGTGGGGACTGTGAGTGATTGCGTGAGGCCGCTCTGTTGCCGTTGCCGTCGCGGTTGACTTGCCCTCAGTCTCCTGCACCTCATCCGCCTCCATCTCGTCCCGTCCACGGCGCCGTCCGGCACGCTGCTCAGGGGCAACAGCCTCAACCTCAGGCCTCGTGCTCAGTTCCGTTGTGGTGATGGCGTCGGTCGAAGTGGGTGGGGCGGTGTGGCGAAGTGCATCGTTGGGTGAGAGCACGGTGGAAGACGGCGCCTCGGTGCCATCGGCGTCGGACTCGCGCTCGGTGAGAGGCGAGTTCAGCACCTGTTGCTGGGCTTTTTGCTCCTCTGAAATGCGTTGCAGCATGGACAGGAACACTGTCGAGGCTCTAGGCAGCTGCGGTCGCTGGGTGGAGCGGCGTTCGGCCCCGGGCTGGTCGCTCGCCACGGAGTCGCGGTGAGACGCGTGGTCAGCGTGGCTGAAGCGAACCTCTTCGGGCTTGTCACTCACGCGCGGGTTCTCCTCGTTCTCATTGGTCACATCCTCCTGAAGTCGTTGCTCGAGCACTCGCAGGAGCTGACGGCGGATCTCGCGTGACTCCATGACAGACTGGAATAGCTCCTGCTCCGCCGCCAGCAGGCGTGCCCTGAGGGTGGCCATGTGATCCATCCAGCCTTGGAACAGCCCCATCTCACGACGAACACGCTCACGCCGCCCGTGAAGCTCGTCAGTTGATGGATCGTACGCATCGAGCTCACGCAGCCGCCCCTCGATCTCCTGCAGCTCAGTCGCTCGCCGCTGCTCCAGCGCGCCAACACGCCTGCGCATCGTTTCTAAACGCTCGCTGATGGCCTCAAAGAGTTGCATCTGAGTGTAGCGAGCGGGCGTAGTGAGGGCTGTGATGTCTGCCCCTGTGGAAGACGCACTGGGCACAACACCGTCCTCCTCGGAGGCTTTGGATGCTTCAAAGGCAGCAACGTAGCGGGCAGGGACTGTAATGAGCAAAAGCGGGACCTCTTCGTCTTGAGCGCCACTGGGTGATGACTCTGGCCCAGTGCCAGCAGGGAAACGAATCATGCGCAGCTCAGTGTGCGCCGTGCTGGAGCGCACGTGTCCAGCATCAGCCTTGTTCCCGTCATTCAAGTCATCGCTACCAGACGCATCACCACCGTTGGGAGGGACAAAGTGTCGCTGCATCAGGATATCTGCCAACAAGCGGTCGCAGACGGCATCCTCACGGGCTTGTACCGCAGCCTCCTGAGCGCTCACATGTGTGCTTGCTGTGCTTGGGCGACGACTCGACTCGGGCGAGCCGCTGGCATTGGCCGACGCTGACCCTTCCACGCGCCGATGAAGACGCTGGAAAAAGCCCTGTTTGTTTCCGTGATACGTGTCGACCAAAAAGTGCTGCTGAATGCGTCTGTTTGTTGCGTCCAGCGTGCGCAGCGAAATCCCTGCAGCTTCCATTGTCTCAACCATTTGAGTGCAGAAGGCAAGGTCCTGTTTGACACGGTCTTGGCTGCTTGCAGCTTTCGGTGTCGTGCCTTCGTCCGCGACGGCGCCAGCTCCAACAGAGGTGCCAACGCTCGTGCATGAGAAGCTTCCAGACAGATCAGCACCGCTAGCGTCAGCTTGGCGCTTCTGAGGGCTCGTGCCGCCCCCATCGGTGGCAGATTGTGTTTCGTTATCGAGAGTCGTGCCCTTGTTGGTTCCCCGCACCGCCTCCAGTGCATCGACGAGTTCTCGCTCCGTGTCTTCTGTTGCGGCAAAGAAGGCTTCTGCCTCTGCAAGAAGCTTTTCTGTTCCGACGTGATCCGAGGTAGACGAACGGCGTGAGCCAACCTGCTGGAGTTGCAAGAGGCGCTGCAGCGTGGGTGAGAGCGTCCCTGGAGCGGCAGGGGATGCAATCGCAGGCGGGCGCGTGTTTTCTGGTCTCTGCGTGGCACGTTGCGGTTGGGCAACCATGCTCGACCACAAGTGCGGCGCTGGGGGGACAGGACCCGGAAGATCGATGATTGCACCGTCTTGCGCAGAAAACGGTTGTTGTCTGAGTGTCGGTTGGTGGGTAGCCTCACCATTGTGTTGAATAAAGGAGTAAGGATTGCTTGCATCATTTTGTCCGCGCCCCATCGCGTACCTTGCGTCGCCCATGTGTTCCTGTGGAGCGTAGAAAGAAGGTCGTGCTGATGCCACCGCGTAGGGCTGGCCCATACTGGGGCGCGGGCTCATGGCAGGGTAGAACTGCACCTGGTCACCGTTCTCATCCACCATTGTCGACGAAGGGCGCATCATCGGCGTGCCGGTGAACGGCTGCAATCCGTTGGTCGAGACACGTCCTGGCGATACGGCGTACACCATCTGCCCTGGTTGCTCGTGGGTGTACACAATTTGCTGTTGCGGGGGGAGTGGGGTAATGTGATATTGCTGGTTCATCGTGTGTATCTCTTCGTTTTTCATGTTAAGTTTTGTTTTTCAATTCTCTGGGCAGCAATAGCGTTGCAAAGGTGAGAGGCACGTAAAGAGGTAGAGCGAGAAGTGAGACAAAATGGATGATTGTCAGAGTATGCGTATTTTGCTTGTCGGTCGCTTGGAGTGGAACACGAGTCATTGCACGCTGCAAAGAGTGACGACAGACACATATGACTAAGCGCGTAGGCATTGTGAGTAGTGCAAACAACACAACTAAAATAAAGTAGCGCATGGTCCGCGTTGGTAACGGGGCAGTACTTGGCTCATGTGTTCGTGGTAAGATGTACGGTGTACTTTTTTTTGGTTTGTGGGTGTTTCTTCTCTTCACCTGTCAGATTATGTATGGAATATTTGGTGGTGATCGACGCACCAACTTGACAGTTAGAGGCCCGAGTAACCTCATAGAAAAATAGGAGTCAGCGGCGAGTCCAGCCCCATCAGTGGCGTGTGAGTTTTTTTGTGTGTCTATCACTGAACGACTGTGGTTCGTTTTTTGTACTCAACATGGCGGAACAGTATATTGCCGTGGAGTCACCGGTGCCGTTCAGCATTTGCGACAGAAAAAAAAAAGTCACTTGATCAGGGAGAAGCGGAACCGTGAACACTGTGTATATAATCAGCGGATATGTATGTTTAAGGGGGAGAAGGGAAGGGTTGCGTCTTTTGCGCAACGGGCTTGTGTTGCCACATAAAGCAATGATAGAAAAAATGAGAAACAGGAAGGAAAAAAAAAAGAAAGGAGAAAGAGCCACTAATTCAATCTACACGCGAACGCACTGTTGCTGCATCGCGGTGTGTGAGCACGAAAGTGAACTGATGGAACGAAAGCAAAAAAAAAATGCCGAACAGCGAAGCACTCAGGTATAAACGTACGTGGTGCTGTCCAAGGGCAGCAAGCTAGAGAGAAAAAAGGGAGAAAAAGATGAAACTCAGACCGAAGCGTGGTAGCCAGGAGTGCACTATCTAAACGTATGCTGGAGAGCCTGCCACGTAGAGCAAGAGGTGCCTTCCAGAGGCCAGATCAGAAAAGCAAAGAAACAAAAAAGGAGAATCGCGAAGAATAAAAAAAAAGCGAGAAAACAGAGACGAGGCTGGAAGACGCTGGTGAGTGAGATATCACTCAGTAAAGTGTGTTCATTATATCACACTTGAAAGAAGGATATTAGATCTACTTGAGCAGAGGTTGCTGGGCCAATAGCCATTCACCAACTTCTTGCGTAATCTGGTTACGCCTTTCAACCGGGAGAGAATTCGGAGCGTGCAAGTGGAGACCCCGTTCCACGTAGCGCTCTTGAAAGCGGCTTGACGCAATATTCCTTTCAGTCAATTGTGAAAAGTCGGAAGAAGCGCACCGGCTGACCTGACAGCGCGACGGAGTGCGGCTATCAGGCATGATGGAAGTGCAGTTCTTACTCAAAGCGTTTGTTGTGGATTCAGCGCCTTTGTGTGAGGAGAAGCAATTAGATATGATGCTCGGGGTGTCACAACGGTTTTCGGCACGGAGAACCTGCGACATGTGCGTATGAGCACACCGTTGTGGAACTCACGTTAATGTGACCAAGTTGAGAACAGAATGGGGGCACCACCGTTATACCAGCGGTGGAGAAAAGAGAACAGGGGATTTCTTGGTGGTCCTCTTGGAGATTCCTTTACCGAGCGCAACTCGGCAGCAAAACGGCAAAGAGGAGGGGAATGAAGGTGGAGAATGAAGAGCGTGTATCAGAGGAGCTTTGCGATTACAAAAGTACGTTGAGACTAGAAAACAAAATACCACGCACAAATGACCTCGACTGCGGCATAGCTGCGATAGTGGTAACGACATAAAGATTGTTGCCCAGCACTGGTGGTGGACCTGCCAACCCCATCTCCTCCGACGGCTACGCAAAGCGATTGGGCTGAGGGGATCAGATGAACGAAAACATAGTTACGTTGAGATCTACCTCTTCACTTCTTCGTTTGTTTGCGAATGTATCAGCGACAGTTGATGGCATAAACATGACACGAGAAAGAGCCAAAAAAATGCAGAAAGTAATAGAACAGTGGCGCAACCTAAACAGAAAAGACAGGGAGAATGAGGGTGTCGTGTGCACAGAAAACGGTGGTTTCTGCATTATCGTTCAGCGCCACATCTCTTGCAGACCGTGGATCAGGTTCTCAGAGAGGAAAGAGTGTGCGGCGTAAAAGAAAAAAAAGGCGAAAAGATAATAAAAAAAAAAAGAACAATGAAAAAAGTCTATCATACGACACGATGTGTATACGCGGTTCAGGTTCTGCAAAGTGTGCGCTATTTGGGGTTGCTCGTTAGTGTATTTGGTTTTCTTCCTCTAACGTGGGTCAAATTCAGAAGGCCGTGAGCCTTCTATCAAACAAACTCAGTAAACGGTGCTACGATGTTGTCCAAGGATCAATGTGAGCGGCAGACTCTCTCTGGCCAGATTTTGCTGCTCGAGACGAGTGTCCACGCCGCTGAGCATCGGAAGGGTGCATTGGAGAGAGGCTGGGGCGACGACTGTTGCTGTTCGGGGTGGTGCCCTGCTGTTGCAAGTTAACCAGCGAAGTAAACTCGTCCAGTCTTCGTTCAATTCGGTCAATCGCCTGAACAAGCATTGGGCTCGTGGTGTTGCTTTCGAATGGGTCACGAAGGTAAGAAGTGCGACGGTCGGCAGACTGGGTGACAGAGTAGCGTTGAGGCTTGAAGAAGCCTGTGGCCAGTGCTGATGTGTCAAGCAAGTACGAATCACCACCACCTTGAGCTTGATCTTCTATTTGCTGCTCCAGCTGCATCAGACGCTGCTCCTTCATGTGCAACCACATCTCAGAATCGCGCAAGACCGCCTCATCGCGCTCCAGTGCCCTGGACTGATCTTCGAACTGTAGACGAACCCGGTTTAGAAACTGGCCGCGCGCAGAAGATGAGCGAACACCTTCTCTTTTTGCTGCTAAGACATCTTGCTTCCATTGGTGCTTGCGGTGTTTCAGGTCGTCGCGCCTCGCCTCGAGGCTAGATCGTTGAGCCTGCACATATGCACGGCCCTGAATGACACGTTGCCGTTCACGGTCGACCACCTCCTTCTGACCTTGATATGAGGGAGGAATTGACACGGGGTGGTTTGGTTGCTGCCCGCCAAACGCAAAAGAGCCGCGGCTCGACCGTGCTGGCGATTCTCGAGAGCCCAAGGATGGTGAAGCTAGTGTGAACGGAGACTCAGCAAAAACCTGACGCAGTGCCTCGGTCACTGCTGTCTTGATATCACGCTGTGGCTCACTTGGTTCCACGACCTGGTTGTACCGTTGCTCATCGCCTGGTGCTTCCAGCAAATTGGCGTCGATCGGGGGAGGCTGGCTTCGAGACAATCTCCGGCCTTGAGGCGCAGAATTCGGAGAGTTGTTAGCTCGTTCCGATGATGCCTCTGTTCCGCTTGCAGACGACGCAACCGCTGCTGCTGCTAAAGCGCGCTTTTCCTTTGCCACATCGTCCAAAACAGCCTTGAGCTCAGATTGTGCTTGAGCTTTAAGCTCTTCCTTGAGTTTTTCAAGTTCTTGCGTTTGCTCAGAGCGCATCTTTGCTAGAGATTCGGCAAAAGATGCTTCCTCCTGGCGTGCTGTAGCCGCTTGAGCCAGTGCTTGTTGGTGCTGCTTCTCAGTTTCTGCAAGCTGCCTTTCATGATTCTGCTGCATTGCCTGAATGGACTGCGCCTGGACCTCCTTCAGCGCAGACAAGTTCTGCTGGTGACGTTCTTTTTCAGCTTCGAGAGTTTGAGCATTTTGCTCCTGGAGCTGTTTCAGCTCCAGTTCTCCCTCGTGCTGCAGTTTTTGTTTTTCTTTGACAACCTCCGCAAACTGGGGCTGGGAACTGGCCACACACGTCAAAAAAGCCGATAATGCAGCACTGTAGTTTTCTACAAATTCGTTCGACACGCGCCGCACGTCGGCGCCAATGGCACTCACTTCCTGCAAAGCCTGCGATTGAGCCTCTTTTTGAATTTCGCACTGTTCACGCTTGCTACGCGTGAAATCATCCAAGGTGGCCTTTGCTTCTTCCTCGAGTCTCTTCCTCTCACGTTCGAGGTCCTTTTCAAAAATTTGCTGCAGCTTTTTCACTTCCACCTTTTTGCGATTTTCAAACTCAAGTTTTAGCTCATTGATGCGAGCCTCCGTCACCTTTTGTTGGCGCACCTGCTCCTCTTTCAGGGTGCTCTCTTGTCGCTTGTCGTACTCGGCAATTTTTCGGGACTTTTCTACTTCCAAAGCAGCCTTGTAGTCACGCAGCGACTCCAGCATTTCTTGATGAGCTTGCTCCTTGTCAGCCTGTACTTTTCGCCTTTCAGCGTCGTCGTCGACATCAATTAGTGGCTTCAGCAAGCTTTTTTTGGTACTTTTTGAGGGACTCACGGCCGGGGACTCATCACCTTTGGAGTTATTTGGTGAGGGAAGAGGTGGAGAAGACATTTTGGCGATTGCTTTCAAACCACTAATGCCGCCGCCTGCTGCTATGGGCGTTGCATCGGGGCTTTCCACCGTAGCCCGCGACTGCGTTCCGTGAAATTCAGGTGACTCAACTGCCGCATCACCTATTGGTGTCAAAAAGGTTGGTGGATCTTTGTGAGGTTTTGCCACCTCAGCCTCGGACGCGGGCCCCTCGGAGACACTCTGTTTTTTTCCGTGCTTTTCTTTGTCGCCACGCTTCTTTTTGCTTTTTTTGGGAGGCGTTGAACTGTCTTCAGGTTGTAATTCCCGTGGCTTCGGTTTCGCCCCACCGGCAACACTTTTCGCAGAGGGATTCTCTTTCTCTTGGCGAAAAAGCTCACGAAAGTGGTCATCCATTGGGTGGTCCCAAATACTGGTTCCGGTCTTGAAGTTGAAATAGTACAAGTCTCCTTTTTCACTTTTGCACGCTTTCCAGAATTCTGGCAGCGGTGCTTTGAGGCCCTCCCTGGCAATCCACAAGAAGCAGTTATCTTCCGGAAGCTGCATACCCAGCCACTTGCCGTATTCTACAATTTCAGACTCTGATGGCTCGTAGTTGCCATCAGGCTGTGTTTCCAGCACCACTGACATCGCTGTGTATTCTAAAAAAAAAAAAAAGATTCTAACGGATGCAATAGTCGGGAGTGACAAAAAAGGGTAGGTTTTGCAGGACGAGAAAGGGGGTGAATGTATTAGTCGTCGACGCAGCAGGAAGCAGGTGTTTTTACTGTTAGTGAATGAAGATAAACAGCAATGGTAGGCGCAGTAAACCTGGAACTGATGTGCAGCAACCACAGTGTTTTTTAATGTATCGCTTCAATGGGGTGAAGCGGTCCCCGCAGCTTTACTGGCGGTTCGCGGGAACTATTTAATCGTTGTTTCTTTGTTTCTTTCATTTGCAACACAGGTCATTTTTCGTGCTGTGCCTGGGGTCGCGTGGCAGCATGCGGGTCCTTTTCGGTGGCGCGCGGGGTGGGCGGCGGGGTGGGGGCGCCTGGGCCCTCGGCCTGGCGGTGGGCCTGCGCCCGGGGCCGCACGCCGAACCAACCATGGCAGGCCCCCCAGCCAAACGCCGCCGCGACGAGTCAAGAAAACGCAACGCCGCGCATGACAACCAGGCACAGCGCAAATAAAACCCGCAAGACACAAGCCGAATGCGCACCGTCCCCACGAACGCGGCAAAGTCGCCACGGACGACAGCAGCGTACATGCGCGAGCGCGTCCCTGGCCCCAGCGTGAGGGCGTCCTCCGCGGCGCAGCATGCGCCAAACCGCCAACCGCCAAGCACAGCCCACCGGCACAGATTTCCCTACCACAGCCACACCAGTGAAACGCTGCACAATATGATGGATGGGGACACTTTAACGGGGCCACTGCTCGCCTGGTGGGTGTCGGCCCGCCACCGACGCACGGACCCCGCACCAGCCACACCAAACCACCACACCCCGCCCCGCAAAGGCAGCAACGCGATGCAGAACCAAACAAGAGCGCGCCACAACAGGAGGAACAAATACATGTGTTTGGGGGTGCGGCGCGGTCCTGCGGCTGATTGTGGCACCCGATGGTCAATACCGCCCCCCGCCCCCCGGGTCCCCGCGCACCGCAACCCGCGGACACAAGCAACCGCAAAAACGGCATGCCTGCCCGAAACTATAAACATGTTGTGTTCGTCGCCGCTTTCAAGTAGTGCAATTTACCCTTCAAATGTCAAGGTCTGTGTGGCTGCAGCAAGTTAACGGGGCGGGCTGCACTGTCGCAGCTTGCTCCCTGGGCTGGTTCTGGGCTGTGTTTGCGCAACGGCGGAGAAGGACGAGCGCAGCCACCGTGCCCCCAACGCAGGGCTAAAACTGATGGGGCTCATTTCCTATCAATCCCCCCTTTGCCAGTTTTGCGTGTGTATACTAGAAGTGTGAGCACTTCCACAGCTAGCTACCGGTCATTTTGGATTGACACGTTGCGGGCGTGGGTGAAGGGGTGGGGCGCTGGCCCTGTTGGTGGTGGGCTTTGTGGGGTTGTGGCGCTCGGGGGTGGTGGCGCCCTTTTTGCTGTCTTCTGCCAGGCCGTGGGGTGCCGCTGCGCGCTTTGGCGGGCGTGCGCCAGCTGTTGTTTTCGGGTTGCGTTGTTGGTGGGGTGGCGACGCGTTGTGGTGGGGGGCGGCGGGGCGTTGGGTGCCGTGGCGCGGGGCGGGGCGCGGCCAGCCCCGGGTGACCCCCGCCGGTGGCGAGGGCCCAGGGGCCGCGGGCGACACCCCAACGACAACGGCGCACCCCGGACGCCACACCCGCACCCCACCCCCCGCACCCCGCGCCCACAGCGCCAAATGGAGCCGCCCCGACCACCCCCGCCGCGAATTCGGCGAATAGGAAGAGCGTCGGCCGCCGCAAACGTTTTTTTTATACATTTTCTCAAACGGATGCGTGGGCGAGAGTGTGTCCTGCAAGAAGCTTGCGAAGCGTTGGCACCTGCGCCATGTATTAAAACTAATCTTCATTCTCCCAACCTGCGCATACAAACTGTTCATACAAACTCTTTTTTTTTCAGAACTGTGACTCTCCGTTACTTGTGCTTTGCTGTGGTGAGTGCCGAGAACAGGTTTGCTTAGCTATTTTTGCGAAGGCACTCTAGCTTAATCACTGTTGGAACTTCGCTGAAGGGATCAACACTCCAATGGGGAAAACAATAATCTCGTTTACTCCCCGCACGAGCACCGATAAGGGGGAAGACAAGCAGCGGGAGGTCGAGCAGCCTGTGATGGAAGAAGTGGCTATCACGGAAGATTTTGTTATCAAGTACTTTGCTGCACTGGCGGGAACTAACAATTACAATGCCGTACGAGCCGTGTGCGCTGCAGAAGATAGCAAGAAAAAAGGCGATATTCAGTACCTGTCATGGGATGACTTGAGAAGTGGACACAAGAACATCTCTTAATTTTATGCGCCACCAGTTTTCTGCTGAAAGTGGTATTGCGCTTGACAAAAGGTTGTTCTGGGACTGAGTAGAGATCATTCGACTTTTTTTTCTTTTTTTTTTGTATGTTGAACCCCAAATTGGAAGCTCACTGCTGTGTAAAAGTGGGTGAATTTGTTGGTTTTGTTGCAACAACCAGATTTATTAACTGTGGTGCTTTACCATTTTTTTTTCAGTGCCGCCTGTTGCCATCTCCCATGTTGAAACATTGTCTCAGTGACAGCACCACCAGTCAACAGAAGAGAAACAAAAAAAAAAAGCAATAATATCCAAAGCAGGAACATTAATTGATTTAGCTGAGTAACAAAGCATCACCTCTTTTACAATGCGTTCTGGAGCCCGTCATCACACACACGATTCTTTTTATTTGTGCCAGACTCGGGGCAATGATAATAATAAAAAAAGAATGCTTCTTTGCTTACCTTTTATTCAGCGCAGATTCACTTTACCTTTAATCTTCTCATCTTCCTTCATCTCTGTCGCTTCCTGTCACAAAATAAAAATGCAAATACCTATTTCTTCTTAATTTATACCGTTTTGCCGCCTTTGTGCTTTAATTAAATTGTTGTTTTGCTGCTAGTTTCTGTTTTTTTTCCTGTTTAGTCAAGTCACCCCGCTTGTAGCACACATTTATTATGTCTAACTCTGCTCGTTACAAGAATGGCGAGCCGCGAATTGTCGGTATCATCGGCGACGAGGATACTGTCACTGGTTTTCTGTTAGCAGGAATTGGTGATAATCGCGTTTCTGCCAACAGCACGCCTGAGGAAAAGCAGAATGCACCACCCCCAAATTACTTTGTGGTGAGCCCATCCACTCCTCTGGCAGATATTGAAGCCGCCTTCACTTCACTTACTTCTCGTAATGACATCGGGATTGTTATTATTTGCCAGCATATTGCCAACGATATTCGTCATCTGATTCAGGATTATGCTGAGGTTGTTCCATGCGTCCTTGAAATTCCCAGCAAAGGCCAGAATTACGACGCTGAGAAGGATTACGTGCTCGAAAAGGTGACTCGTGCATTGGGTATCCGCTAAACTTGTCAGCAATTGCTTTGTTTACGTTGCAAAGCGGCCAAATGGAAAAGACATGGTCAGTCCGCCGATGCGACAAAGAAAAGGAAAAAAAAATACTTGTGGTGTTGCGTGAATTCGTTTATTTTGCTGTTCCTCTCATCAAAGTAGTTGGTGCCAGGGGATATCTATCGTCACTACAGCTCATCAGTGCAAAAAAAAAAAAAAAGAAAAAGCTATCAGCAATAAAAGCGACAGCGCACACATACACAAGCCGCTTGCGTGGGCTTCGGCTGCAAAAATAAAACCAGCAGTTTTTTTCCACTGTCATTAGAAAAAAAAAACGGAATGAAGTGCATCGCTATTTCAACAGTGTCACATTGAATATAGCTTAACTATTCAATAATTAGGATATACATGTTGACTTTAGGGCTGCCAACTTGAACCCGTTTTTTTTTAAAATAGTTTTGCTTTCGACAACCTCAGCAACAAAACGTGCTGAGGTGAACCACAATACTGAATGCTCAACTCACTTTTATCTCTCCATCTCTTTCTACTTCGCATCACCACCTTGTATTTCTAAAATGCTTTATTCCAATTAACTCCAACAAACATATATAACTCGAAAATACTCGATTATGTGCTTGTGAAACAATAATAACAACAACAAACACATTATACTGTTGCTGTCCTGTTCTCATCACAAAAATAATTATTAATGTTATCTGTGTTGATACTCTCATTAATTGTACGTTTATTTTGCCCCGCACAAATACATACATCAAATGATTTCATGTTTTTATGTCGACAAAAAATGCTCTCCGCAAATAGCAACCACGACAATATTATTGCTTAAAAAAACCCGAACAGTTATTTGACACATCACTTCATTTGACACTTTTGTTTTCTGTTTTTTATTTCCACTGACATTTTCGTTACAGTTCTATTCAGTTGCGTGACAAACAAAACTGAACATATCTGCGAAAAACAACATCAATAGCACACCCTGCAGTTTATTATTTTTGCGCTGCAAACATGAGTGACTTTGGCAGCCAAATCAAAGCCTACGTGGACGGCAGCGTCGCCACGGAAAAGGGAAACCCAAGCATGGCCGCAGCCACGTTTAACGCTCCCCAGGAGGTGATGCGTAAGACAAAGGTACTTGGCGCGCCCGACAAAACACTCATTGAGTCCCCAGCGTGGAAACGTCTCCAAGCCTTGTACGAAAAGTACGGAAACGAACACATGCTCACCTTTTTCGATGAGGACCCTCAGCGCTTCAACCGCTACTCTGCTGAGATTGACCTTCACGGTGATGATGGGAATTTTCTCTTTCTAGATTATTCTAAATCACACATTAACGACGAGGTCAAAGACGCTTTGATTGCACTTGCCGAAGAGCGTGGCGTGCGAGCATTCGTCAAGGCCCTTTTTGGCGGCGAAAAAGTCAATTCAACTGAGCAGCGTGCTGTTCTTCACACAGCCCTCCGCAACCGCAGTAACACACCTGTTATTGTGGATGGCGTTGATGTGATGCCACAGGTGAACCGTGTGCTGGAGCAGATGCACCGTTTCTCTGACCAAATCCGCAGTGGGTCTTGGAAGGGCCAGACAGGAAAGCCAATCAAATATGTCGTGAATATTGGCATTGGTGGCAGTGACCTCGGCCCGATGATGGTGACTGAGGCACTCAAATCCTACTCCCAGCGCGACATTCATAGCTTTTTTGTTTCCAATGTGGATGGCACTCATGTGGCGGAGGTTCTCAAGCAAGTGAACTTGGAGCAGACCCTTTTTATCATTGCAAGCAAGACGTTTACAACCCAGGAGACGATTGGAAATGCCATGACTGCTCGTGCGGCATTTTTGGATTATTTGAAGAAGCATGGGATTCCTGAGACTGGTGCCGTTGCGAAGCACTTCGTCGCACTCTCTACGAACACAACGAAGGTCAAGGAGTTTGGCATTGACACAGCGAACATGTTCGAGTTCTGGGACTGGGTTGGCGGCCGCTACTCGGTGTGGTGTGCTATTGGCCTCTCAGTCATGATTGCCATTGGGTGGGAAAACTACGTGGAGTTCCTGACCGGCGCACACGCTGTCGACAAGCACTTCCTGACCACCCCCGTGGAGCGCAACCTGCCAATGATTCTTGCGCTGGTGGGTATTTGGTACAACAACTTTTTCGGCGCTGAAACACAGGCCGTGCTTCCGTATGACCAATACCTATGGCGTCTCCCGGCATACCTGCAGCAGCTTGACATGGAAAGCAACGGTAAGGGTGTCACAAAGAAGTCCGGCGCGGTGTGCGCACAGACTGGGCCCATCGTGTTTGGTGAGGCCGGCACGAACGGCCAACACGCCTTTTACCAACTCATTCACCAAGGCACCAAAATTATTCCTTGCGACTTCGTCGGTGCGGTACGCTCACGCAATCCCGTCGGCAATCACCATCGCATGCTGATGAGCAACTACTTCGCTCAAACGGAAGCGTTGATGGTGGGCAAGAGTGCTGAGGAAGTGCGGAAGGAGCTGCTCAAGTCTGGCGCTGCTGATGATCAGATGCAAGCGCTGATCCCCCACAAGACGTTTACTGGCAACCGTCCCAGTAACTCGATCTTGGTAAAGGAGCTCACTCCTCGTGCCGTCGGCGCCATCATTGCCATGTACGAGCACAAGGTTCTCACCCAGGGCGCCATTTGGGGCATCAACAGCTACGACCAGTGGGGCGTGGAGCTCGGCAAGGTGCTCGCCAAGTCTATTCTCCCCCAACTGAAGGCTGGCAGCACAGTGACGAACCACGATGGTTCCACGAATGGGCTTATCAACCGCTTCAACCATCTGAGCCGTCTGTAGGGCTGAAGGGAGGCGAGTTGCCGCAGTGCACCCCCCAAAAAACAAACAAAAAAACAGACAAACAAACATATTAAATGAGCTCAAACCTGGCAACGAGTAGAAATTCAAGCAAGAGCACAACCGTGGAGCAAACGTTATTCTGTTCATTGTTATACCTTTTTTTTCATATCGTCCGCTTGAGTGCACTTCTGTTTTCTCTTTTCCCCCTTTTTTTCCATCGACTCCATCATTCTAGTGCAGACCGGCGCTCGCTTTCGTTGGTCAGACCCGACGAGAACGACACTGCGCATCAAGGTCACCGTGAATATGATGGAACACATCAAAAGTTCAGACGCAAACAGTATCACAGTACACACACGCTTCCCACCTCACTTTATTCCTCTATTGACAGGCACATAAACCTCGCACTAAAGTGTTACCCGTGCTTCGAAACATTCTCCCAACTCCCAAAGACAGCGCTTTCCTGATCCATGACCAAGAGAAATACAACTTCAATCGACAGAAAACCACCACTTCCGGGCTGGTACAACCAACCTTCTGAGAGTTCCAGAACCCTGAATGAATCGTGTGCGTGTGCGTTTCGCGGACCATGTGTGGGCTTTGTCGTGCAAACCACGTTCTGCACTCTGATTTCCCCCCCTCTCAATCTCTCAATATTCTTCTGACCCAAATACACTGTCACTCCCTGCTATGCTTGTCTCCCCCTCTCAACCTTCTCTCTGTGCATATCGCCCGATTCACAGTATTTCCTTTGCTTGTCTCTGTTTTTGCAGCGCCTCGTCCACGAAACGAGAGTGTCCAAGCCTCGTCGCTTCACAACGTGTGACCATCTGCGACAACCAGATAAAAACACCTCCAAGCCAAGGATACCCCCACACATAAATACACACATACCGACAGAGTATCCAGAACAACGATGATGCTTCGGACGACGGTACCGCGCCGCTTCTTCGGCGGGTTTTCGTCAGGCTTTTCCAAAGGGTTCTCCGGCGGCGGCAACGCCGGGAGCAGTGGCACAGGAGGGAGTTTCTTCAGTTCCTCTGGCAAAGGTGGCGCGGGCGGGGCGCCTGGTTTTGGCGGCGGAGGCGGTGGTGGAGGATTCCCAGGGCCACTCGGTGGCTTCATTGACCAGGCACTGGAGTGGTGCAGCACATCCCACGCGCAAGATATTGCACGTCAAGAGGGAATCGACTTGCGCAACATTCGTTTCGAGAAGACCCCAGCCGGCGGGATGAACGTCATGGTGGACGCTCCTGGCGCAACCCCACTGCAAATTGAGCAGCTTGGTAAGCGTGTCCAAGAAGAGTGTCCCGTTGCGCGGTTTCGCAAAACGCAGGTTAACAGTCCGCAGCAACAGATGAAATGGATGCGATTGCCAGAGAAGTCTGACCGCTAAGCCAACGGAAACAGCCACAACTGAAGCACTTACCCCATCGTCAAAACAAGAGGAAGGGAAACCAATTTTTTTCTACACAATACTGAAATGCCAACACCATTGCGACTATTTATTCATCTCACACACATTCACTTTTTTTTCTTTTTGACTCTCACTCTCTCACAAGTTGCTGCCCCCTCTCGTTGTTCTCAAACTCACTTACCAACATTATCCCGAAGAGCCGTTATGCCAAACACAGCACAATGCTAAGGTTTCACTCGAATCTCAAACACCTGTTACTGCTCTTCTCTGCCATTTTCCCCCCGTCTGGGCTGTTCAACAATGAATACTGCCTTCCTTTTCTGTTCACTGCTGGCCTACAATTTTCTCTCTCCCTCATCACTTTTCCTGCTCATGTTTCACCCTAGACGTTCAACTATTATTACTAAAGTGCGAATTATCAACAACAGCTTCACAACCCCCCCCTCCCCCAAGGACCAATGACTGACACAGCGGCTTACGACCTGTACACGCATGTTGTGATGCCCCAGAAATACCCGTACGGGGTGGAGCTGGAGGCGGGCAAGGACTACTACTGGTGCACATGCGGCCTCAGCAAGAATCAACCCTTCTGTGATGGTTCTCATCGCAAGTACAACGAGGAGCACAACACGACCCTCAAACCCATGAAGTTCACGGCAAAGGAAACCGGGAATGCGCACCTGTGCGGGTGCAAGCTGACCAAGACCCCGCCGTACTGCGACGGTTCTCACCGCACAGCCGACGCGTAGGCTTTCAAACGGTAGACTTTACCTACACTCTCGTGTGCACAGGCATGCCGTTCCGAGGAGTCTGTTGCCCTGTTTTGTGACTGTAGCACCTTCTCCCTCTCTATATATATTTTTTCTTAGTGGAGTGTTTGCACAATGTGCGTCTCTCACGTGGGTATTCCTCCTTTTTTGTTTTTCATACCCCCAAAATCAAATAACAAAAATTGAAAACTTACGACTTACAATTCACTTATCGCTAAATGAGCTGAAGAATGACGCCTCTTCGCTGAGGTAGTGCGTTCTTTTTGTTTTTCTGGTTGTCTTTGTTCTTTTTGTTTTTCCTTGTTTTTAGTCGTGTCCAGCACGTTCCCACGTTTCCATTTTCTCATCAAAGCACAGTATAGGCTAAAAACAGCTACACCGACACGCCGATATTGCGGTGTCGTGTGAGCACAATTCGCTTTCTCCTACTGCCACCGCATCTGCTCTGGCTCGTGGATCGTCAAAAGGGGGGCACACCACGCACTATCTTTGTGCTGCCATGTTAATATACAATCGGCACCCCACGTGGCTCCGTCGCACGTCACTGGACTGGCAAGAAGCTCTTCGAAGGCAATGTCTCGCCACCACGCCACCCTCTTCCCAATCTGTCAATCCCCCTCCCCCCCCCCCCCCCACTTCTCTCTTCCTCTCTCTCCCTCCACACAATCGTGACTGGGCTTGAAGGTGTTAACCTGCCTACACCACCACACGCACCTCGCCGCCACCCGATCGTCTCTGCCCCACTGCACGTGAGGGACGAGAGCAGGAAGGGACAATAGATCTTTCTTCAATTCACATAGATCCACCGGAAGGAAAAAAAAAAGAAAAATAAACAAGACGAGCGCGAAAAGAGAAGGAAGCCAACACACGTCAGCACCACGTACATTCCTCGCTGTGATGCAGACAGTGGCCCCCATAGACACACAAGGAGGGTACCGCTCTCCATCGGGAGGACACAGCTTTTATCCCACCAGTGTGTTCAAGCGCGTCGAAGAGCTGGACGACGACAACTCTTCATCCCCTCCACCAAGGTCGCTGCCTGAGGCTACAGGGAGGACAAGTACCAGTGCAACCCCGCTTCTTCATCGTTATCGTGTTAGCAGCTTGTCAGTGCAGCCGCGGCGGGCTGGAGGTCGGGGTGGGAGTGTGTCGTCCACTCTGGCAGATGAGCCGCGAACAGCACCTAGACTCCTCACGCGCGCCGCCTCGGCTACCACCGCACAGCTCGCCCCGCGACGCACCACATCAAGCCCACCCGCTCTCATCACGGAGGTGAAGGCGGAGAAGAGAGTCCCCTCGCCGCCTGTTATGCCACGATCGCGGCATCCGGTAGCGCTGTCAGATCGGGCACCCATTTCACTTCGTGGTGGTGCACAGGATCAGGATGGCACCAAGACAGCCACGCACAGCGCTCCTGTGCCCATGACAACGTCTCAATCCGGAACCACTTCGTCGGCAGCCAGCACGCACCAACACGTTTTGCCGTGCGGCGACTCTCAATGCATACACAGCCGCGAGTCGATTGTCGAATTTATTCAAATGCAACGCGAGCTGCGGCAGTGCTACAACGCATTGGACCGCCACAAGGCGGACCTGACGACACTACAGACAAGGCTCGCTGAGGAGCAATTGGCGAGGCAGCGGACCGCGGAGACCGCCACGACGGAGTGGGAGGCCCGTGAAGAGCAGTACCAGGAGGTGTGCGCGCGCATGGCGGCTGATCTCGAGTCGCAATGGCAGCACCGCCTCGACACGTTGGCGCAGGAGAACGCAGAGACCGCGGCGTTGTTGTCAGAGCGGGATGCGGAGATCGAGCGTTTGCGTGCTGCCTTGGCTGAACAGAAGCGAGAGGGTGCCCGTGCGGATGCGGCGGCACAACAGCAGATTATCCAAAATTTACAGCGCACGGTCCGTGAGTACGATGCGGAGGTGAACCGCTTAGAAGGAACCGTGACACAGGTGCGTGCACAGCTTTCCGCAGTGACGCAGGAGAACGCAACCGTCTCCCAGCGTATGCACCAGCTCGAAGCGAAGGCCGCCGCGCTCGCTAGGACAGCAGAGCCCCCTAGCCGCTCTCCGCACGTGCACGACAGCCGCGGGCAGGTGGACGGTCCAGCAACCACCACCACCACCACCACACCCTCCAAGTGCTTTGGCCGCTTCCGTGTACTCACACCAGATGCTTCTCCGGCAGCACGCAACACCAGCGCGTCTCCATCGCCTCGGCGAGAGTGCGCGGCGGCGTTGACATATTCCACCCCGTCCCCTGCTGCACCGTCTGCATACGTTATGCGAGGCGGCCACGCAGAGCGACAAACACCCTCATCGTCCTCCACCGCCACCACTGCAGAGGAAGACGCTCTCTTGCGTACACCTCCCCAACCCCGACGCGCGGTAGACACGGAAGAGAGCGTATGGCGACGCGCAGCTAAGGAATCTGATGACCGATGCAAAGAGTTGCTGCGAGCGCTGCTGGATAAAGAGTCCCAATTTGCCAAGGTCGCCGCTGAACGAACGCGCTTCAAGAAGCTATATGAAAGGAGCCAGGAAGAGCAGCACATCACACGAAAGGGAACATGCAGTGAAGAAGGGTAGTAAACAAAAAGATAAAAGATCTCAGTCTGTCTGATTGTGCTCTCTGTGCCCATGTTCTCCTAGATGCCCCCCCCCCCTTGCGCATGCACGAACACATAGAGCTGGCGCACCGCCGCCTAGAACTGCGTTGGACGCGAGAAGGAAGAAAAACCACGCTATACTCGTCGATAGAAGAGAACACTACATCATTTCAACCCCTCTTTTTTTCGATCTTGACTCACCATTTGCCAACCAGGGGTTGTGCACATGCTACATCAATCAACAACAACTGCAAAAAAAAAGAAAAAGCAAAACCATATTATCTCACGCGTGCCAAACGCGGACTGACCAGTACATTCGTTCAGCTCTTTGACGCGATCATAAAAGAGACGAGCTATTCGTTCTCGCTGCCCGCCCTGGCCCATGGCTATTTCGTGCGAACGCAGCCCCCCCCCCCCCCTATCTCTCTCTCTTTTTTCTTTCGGATGCTTCCCTTCGTCCACTTTCCGCACTAAATCGCACATCATCACGATTCCCTCATCTCCCATTCTTGATCTTCCGAAACACCAAACACCAAACACCAATGGCCCGTTATCCAATCACGTGCTTGGCTCAAGAACCCATCCCACTCTCTCAAAAACACACACACACACACTCACACTCTCACAATCATGAAGGTGACACAGCGCCGCTCCGCCGATTCCGTCAGGCCTCGTGCGCAGGTCAACGACCTTGAGCCGGTTGGCTTTCGCGTGCAGCCCATGCAGGTTCTGATCGCCTCTGCCGCCTTCGTCGTGACCGTGATTCTGCTTCACTTTTTCGTTAAGCTCACCGGCTCCAAGTAAGACGGGTGAGGCGGCAAGTTGGCGCGTGCAGCGTCCGCGTTGGCTGGTAAAGAGGCGCGGCGCTCACTCCCAAATTGACATGTTGTGCTCTGTTTTGTTCTGTTTTGTTTCTGTCTGTGCGTGCGTGTGCGTATGTGTGATCGATCGCTTGAGCTACGACCGTGCGCTGTGAAGTGAAAGAGGGCACATACACACAAAGAATGTATGAAAAGAGAGTGAGAAAGGACAGAATCTACTACTGTATCTCTGTACGTGTGTTTGTGTTGGTGCGATGCAAGAGCCGCGGCCACCCCACCCACGTCACTTGTTGGGGGGTAAAGAAGCTATTCTTGAACACAAACATACACACACAAAGTTCAGATTTGACATGTTCTTTCCGCCTTTTTTTTGTTTTGTTGTTGAGGCGGTTCTTTGTGTTTCTGTCTGCTTACGCGCCTCTATTCACTTCATTGGCGTTAGTCTGTCGAGATGGTCCATGGGCTTTTGTGCTGTGTGCATAAACAAAAACAAAAATGAAAAACCCCAACCAATTTGAATTGAATGGAGATGACGGCATTCAGACTATCTGCAACGACGACAAACGGATGATTCGCCATGTGTCAGGGACGAGAAGGGAGTGAGTGAAAGAAAGAGGGGCTCTGCATACACACCTGAGCTGCCTGTTGCTTCAACCTTGTACGGAAACTGATCAGCTTAGCTGACGACTCATGCGCAAGAGCGAAGAAGATTTTCTCATCTCCCCCCCCCCTTGTTGTCTTTGTCTTTCCGCACAGGTGGCTCAGCTTCACTTGACCACATGTATATGTACCAACACAACATCCTCTTCCTTGCTGCACCTGATCGTTTCTGTACTATTTCCCCCCACCCTTTCTCTCGCCTATTCTATTCTGTCCCTGCTTCTCTCTCCTGAGTACTGAGAGAGTACACAACACCAAACCAAAAGAAACGACGCACGCACACACAATAGACGTGCATCACTCTCTCAATATCCCTTCATAACTTCCTTTTTCAGAAAGGTCGAAAGGGGGATCAAGGAACACCAATAGATTTGGATAGAAACACACACACACACATTTTTTTTTTTTTTGCATGGCAGAGCGCAGTGAAGAGCAGGTTAAGCGCAGCCACCGTGGCGGACGACCTAGCTACAAGGAGTTTGCCTCGAGTACCCTTCACGTGACGTTTGAGAGACACGTCAAAGATGCCCAGGATGCTTTCCTCGCAGGTGATCACGCGGCGGCTGAGCGGGAAGCCACGCAAGCACTTCGTATACGCCCCACTCCGCACCTTTTTGCACTGATGGCCGTTGTCGCGGAGGCCAAGGGCCAGTACGATCGCGCCAGTGATTTTAGACTCCTCCAAGCCTTCCTGGCGAAGGACACGGTGCTATGGGAGGAGCTACTGCACGAGTTTCTCTCCCAACAGCTCTACTATAAGTCAGTCGTGTGCCTTCAGCGCTTGTCGGCGCTGGAGAAGGGCGATGCAGATCGCTACCGCACACTCCAGCTGCAGCTCGCTGACCTGCTTGTGGGCCTCGGGGAGATTCGAAGGGCAGCGAGCGTGCTTGTGCCGCTGTGGAACCGCAGTCGGTGTCGCGATTTTGAGGTGTTCGCCCAGCTCGCGTCCCTCTATTTCCAGCTGGGAAAGTGGAACTCTCTGGAGGGCCTCATCGCGAGCAGCTTGAAGTACGCCTTTCACGTGGACCACGAACTTGCGAATGAGGAGGACGACGGGACGGCGCCGCCGCGCAAGCCTCGGCGCGTTGGCGTGAAGCGGGTTCGCTTTGACGACGACAACGACGACGAAGGTGAACAGCCGGAGGTGCAGCCGGTAGCGGGAGCGCATAGTGACAAGACCGCTGTTCTGTCTGAGGTGGCGCCAAGCGCGGAGGAGCTGGTGTCGTCGCCTGCGGATGACTTCGGTTTTGATGAGCTCATGGGGGAGGAGGAGGGTGGTGGTGGTGGTGGTGGCGCTCCCTTATCTTCCGCAGCGCTGGGTCCCACTGCGCCTTGGGGCGTGAGCACAACAGGGACGTCACCGTCTGACAGCGTGTTGGGCCGTCTTGGCGGTCGTGGTTCACAGCAGGCGGAGCGGGCGTCACAATCCCTAAGAAAACAGTATGGCGATCACGTTGCTCTCCAGACCGAGGAGGAGAAGCAGAACTTCCTCACCTTGGTCAACGTGCACACGGAGCTGTTGAATGAGCGTGGCAGATACACCGAAACGATTCGGCTCGTCGAGATGACGGCGGGGACGATTGGCGTAGAGCTGCTGGAGCTCCCACCTGACCTTTTGATTCGCCTTGGAACGGCGTACGCCTACCAAGGTGAGCTGGAGCAACCGTGTCGAGAGGTGTTTCAAAATCTGTTGGAGACCTGCTCCATGGATGAGTACGGCGACGTCTTGCTCGACGCTGCCACGACGCTGCAAAAAGTCGGCATGCACCGCGACGCCCTCCAGCTTTACGAGACCATCACCCGCTACCACGAGTTCCGCCTGCTGCGCCTGCGCGAGCAGAAATCGTCAGTGCAGGCGGCTCTGGCCGCCGAGGAGCCAGACCACGACGCCACCGCCACCACCGCCGCGACCACAGCCTCGTCTTCACTCGCAAGTCTCTTGAAGCAGGTTCACACCATGACGACGTCCACCCCACATGCTCAGTCTCTCCGCGCCGAGCTCGCCGAGCTCTGCACGGAGGAGGGTGAGCTGACGACTGTCGTCGCTGCCGGTCTCTACGGCCAAGCTCGCTGCCATTACGCCCTGCGCGACCACGCGAATGCCGAATACATGGTGTGCCAGGCCCTCTCTTACGAACCGAATCATCTGCAGGGCCGCTTGCTGCTCGGCCGCATTCGTTTCTACGACAACAAGGACGTGGAAGGGGCGGTGACGGTACTGACCCCAATGGAGAACGAGCCAGGTCTGTATCGCTTGCAGCTTGGCGCGGCTCTCGTTGGCGTCTTCAAGAGGGCGAACAAACTATTTGAGGCGATTGCCCTGGGCGTTTCCATCTTTGAGCTCATTCTCTCCAGCTCCGAAGATGGCGACGCAGAATCCGTCGCCCCCGGCAGCTCCACCGGTCAGCGCCGTGGCGTCAAGCTGTACATGCCCTCCTTGTCCCGCGCCAGTTCCTCCATCATTCCTGCCTCGAGTTTGTCCGCCATGCTACATGGTCCTGCCTCGTCCGCCGCCGGCTCCACCACCTCGCGTCGACTCTCCTCCTCCATCGCGGCGTCCGTCAAGGCGAGCTCAACCGTCTTTGCGCAGCAGCTGCGTCGGCGTGGTATGTCGGCACTGACAACGACTGTTTATGGGGCGTCGGCGGCGGCCTCGATAGCCGCAGGGTGGGACCGCAAGGAGGAGGAATCTCGCCTGCAGGACAGCTCAACCATTTTCCGCTTCTCACGCCGCCGACGCCGAGGCGCCGCGGACACGAAGGAAGAGGACGTGGCGACGCAGGAAGACGCCAAACACGACGAGATGACAAGCGAAGACGTGCGGCGCCGAGAGCGTGCGGAGACGATTGTGCACATGCCTGCGGAGGACTTCTGGGCCCCCACAGGCGCAGAATCACACGATGCCGCGGGTGTCGTGGTGGACAAGCACGAGGATGAAGAGGATGAGAAGAAGCACAGCGCCACAACCACCGACATCAAGGCTGAGGACCAGCAGCCAGACGAGCGGGACGCGCCGACACGTCAGGCTGCTTCGCCTTCCTCAACCGCACGCAAACGCCGGCGTGGTGGAACAACCAAGAAGACGAACCCTGCTGAGGCGACACGGGCCCAACTCGCGAATATGTCAACAACAGAGAGTCGCGACGATGACTTGGCGGAGCTGGAGGCGTTCGCGAAGGAGGCGGAAGCTGAGGCTGACGCTGGTCTCGCCAGCGGCACAGCCAACCTCAAGCGACGACGGACAGAGACAGACAGCGACACCGTGACCGCTGCACTGGTCGGCCACGATGAGCAATCCGCAGAGACGGGAGAGGAACCGCTGCTGGAGTCCTACGAGCTGCCCTCGCTGGATGAGATCAGCCAGCAGTTCAACGACCCAACACTGTCGAAGCTCTTTCTGGATGCGACGAGCAACTTCTCCCTGAACCGCGACGGTGGTGGTGGTGGCGCCGCCGCTGCGGTCGACCCTTGGGCAGCGGCTCACCAGAATCCAGGCGGTGCGGAGGTCGATGGGATTGGCTCTGGCGGGGCTGGAGGCGGTCTATCGCCTGAGCTGCACAAGGTCACCATGCGTGAGGCCCTGGAGGCACTCGGCCGGACGGAGCTGGTCTCGTTAGCGACGACCGTGGTGGAGTGCTACAGCCTGCTTGGACACTTCTCTGAAGCCAAGGAGTTTGCCTACATGACGCTCGTCAAGTTGGCTAACCGCTCAAGCTTGAGAGGGTCTGGCGAGGGCATTGAACGGCCACTGCGTGTGGCTATTCTCCAGTCTGCCTTGGCGGCTGGTGAGGCCGAGGACGCTTTTCGTGTTGGCCTCAACCTCCTTCTCCAGGACTCCACCGACGAGGAGAAGACGACAGTGGTGGAACTGCTTCATCGTGTGTTGAACACGTGCGGTCCGGCCGCCTCGGGTGGCATTCTCCTTCGGGCGGTTCTGGAGGGCCAGAACGAGGTACCCATGGTGGTGCTGCTGGCAAACCGCTACTATCTGTCAGGCTCGTACCTTCGTGCGCTGAATCTGTACCTGGTCGCGCTCGCCAAGCGTCCCGAGGATGCGTTGCTGAACTGGATGACGGGGCTGCTGTTCATTCTTGTGAGCCACCAGCGGCGCATCCGCTCACGCGAGGCGTGCGTGTCGGCCGGCGCGTACTACCTCCAGCGCTATGAGACCCTCATCTCCGCCGTCAGCCCCGCGCGCACTGGCGAGGCGGTGTACAATGTGGCGCGCGTGCTTCAGTACCTCCGCTTGCATCACCTCTGCATCCCGCTCTACCAGCGTGTCGCGACGGACTTGCCAGTGCCAGAGCGGTGCTCACTGGCGCTCCGACGCGCGGCTCAGTTCAATCTATACTACGTGCTGCGGTGGCACTCTGGCAATCGCACTCTGGCTCTCTCCATGCTTCCGTTCGCGGGGGCTGAGTCTGCCCATGAGCCCATCCGCACCGAGACGTCATCCTCCGCGCTCGGTGACCACCCCACTTCTTCTTTGCATTCACCTTTTGCGTAGTAGTACACAAAACAACGTGTGGCCCAGCGGCGCAATTCCGTACACGCACACATAAACATGCGCAAACAACAACAAAGAACATATACATGGCAAGAACGCGAATCGCCCAACACAGATTGCACCAGTGAGAATACTCTCATTATATCCTTTTTTTTTTCGCTTTTCGAGCGTCGCCCCGTATTGCTGTTCTCACAGTCGTGCCTTTGGGCGAACCGCAGTGGTGTTGACTCATTCACGACTGCACTGCGGGGCTTTTTGCAACACTGGTTCTTCATCCTACTCCCGCACTTCTTCACTTGCCTCGTTTATCCTCCAATGCTTTGACTTATACACATATCTTCCTCTCTCTCTTGCACACCACTCACATTAACAGGATACATCGAAGGGTATTACACATTAGCTTCTTTCTCCGTTTTTTTTTTCTCTCGCCTCTCTAAAGGCCTCCCCGAGTCAGCTAGAATCAGCACTGTCAGCTTGCCGGTGCAAACAACCCAACCTGAAAAAAGAAAAGAAAGAAAAGTCATCGACCAGCGCACATACACAAAAACGCACTGGTTGAGCTCTTCTCTTTTCTTTTCTTGTCTTTTTTTCTTGACCTCACAGCGTTGCGTTTATCGCCGCGCGTACTATTATTTTTTTTCTCCGTTGGCCTGTCCGGCGTTGCTGAGAGAGCTACTGTTTCTTCACCCCTGTTGCCCACCAGAAACCATTCTCTCTCTCTCTCTTTTTTTTTGTTAAACAAGTTTCTTTTTCTCTCTGTCTTTGTCCTTGATTGACTTCGTTTGCTTTCTTTTTCTTTTCTTATCTCTTTTTTTTTTTGTTATCATTGTATCTTCTCGCTAAACTCAGGCATTCGATTGCGACATGTCTCACCTGAACGCCTCAGGCCCTTTGGGCTTCACGGAGGACGGCCAACCATTGTCCAGACACAGACCAGTGCCACAGAACTCAATCACCAACGACTCGTTTCAAATGGGCTCCACCCCAATTTTGGCAGCGACACGACCCTATGACACGAACAACGCCGCAGTTGAGCAGTTCCTCGCGTCGGACGAGCCTGGCAACAGCAGGGGCCCGTCCCGCACGGTGCCTGGCGCATCCGCCACCATGTCCGCACCACCCCTCCAACCAAGCGAGCACTCGAGCTTTGCCTCTCCGCAGGCCTGGCAGTCAAATCCTGCCGCGCCGGCTTCCATCACCTCCACCACGCCCTCGCTGGCCTCCACGGCGCAGCCACACTACCAGGGGGCACCTTTTGGAGCCGCGACCGCGTCGTACGTGGATCCCCGCTCCAATTGGGCCTCCCCGGGTGCCAGCAGCGGGCGGCCGCGCACCCAGGCCGTGCCCGCGCCTGTTCTCACGACGACCATATCCAGCTCAAAGCCCTCTGCCGCACCCGCGCCGATCATCACGACGTTCCAGAAGCACACAGGTCGCTCTCCGACCACGCAGTACCCCAGCGGCTTCCCGGCGGGTGGTGGCGGTGCGGGGGCACCAGCCGCCTCTGGTAGCAGTCCCGCTCAAAGTCATCGCACGGGCAGCCTCAACGGCCAGAACCGTGCCTCTGACGAGCTGCGTCGCTCGCCGTACGGCAGCCCACGTCCTGCGTTGGCTCGCCACCGCTCAGACCGCGAGCTGACCTCGCTCTTCGCGTCGGAGACAAACACCAACAGCGGGGCAGGCGGACGCGTGTCGCCGATGACGGCTGCGAATCGCGGTCGCGTGTCGCCATCCGTTCTCCAGAGCGGCGGTGCGACGACGCCGCGTGTGGGTGTTGCGACGTCTCACCACTCCGGCGGCAGTCGACAGTCCACGTCCACGACGGGCGGCACGAAGCCGCAGTGGCTTAACGCGGTAGAGCGTTTGCGTCGGTCCGATTCCAGCAACGAGCCGGTCTTGCCCCTCGACCAGAGTAAGCTTGGCATGGCTGCGCACCGTGCTCGACAGCAAGGTGTTCTGACAGCCGCCCAGCTCCGCTCACATGAGGAGCAGGCGGGAGGCAACAACAACGCACGCGATGCGGGCGGCCAGCGCCAGTCATCTCAGGCGCCTCACCAACAGTACCAAGCCCCGCTGCAGCCCCTCTACGCCTCGGCCAGCTCTCCGGCTGGTCGACGCTCTCCATCAGGCTACTCGGGTAGCCAGATGGGGCCTTTGCAGGCCCAGGAGGTGATGCTGCATGGCAGCGACAGCCGCTCCAATGGTATGGGATCGGAGGGTAGCAACTGGCGCAAAGGGCACGTCCGGTCCGTCGCCGCCAACCCCACGCGCGGCACCGTCTCCGCGGGCGGCCGGTACTCGAACGGCGGACGTGTGTCCCCGCACAGTGGAGGTACACCCATCAACAGGAACAACGGCGGCACGGCGCCGACGTACAGCACGATGAATGCGGATCCCTTCTTGGGCAGCCGTAGCTACCAAGCCGCCCCACAAACCTCTCGCGATGGGTTTCAGAACTTTGTCCACAAGACCGTGGCACTCCCCACCTTGTTCGCCTCGGAGGTCCACGAGGCCGTCACCGGGACACCCATGAAGCGTACGGACGACAAGAAGAAGGATAAGGCCGGCGGGGACAAGTCAAAAAAAGGCAAGTCCGGTGCTGCGACTGCCGCCGGTGGTTTCGGTAGTAATGGCGGCGGCGATGACGACGACGGGTCGTCCTCCGGTGGTGGCGGTGACGATAAGAAGGGCGGCACCAACAACGGCAAGGCCAAGAAAAATGACCACCTTGAGGAGGATGAGCGCGATGAACAGATGCTGCGCTCGAGGGACTACAACGCCCTGCATGCGATTCCGTGGGAGCAGCGCCGCACGATGCCCATGACAGGGTTTGGCACCCGCCTCTTCGCCGTGCTGGCCTCTCCACGCATTTGGGAGAAGCTGGATTGGACACTGCGAGGGGCGGTGCTGACGATTCTTCCCACCATGGTGCTCTCTCTCGAGCCCGCGACCGCGCCGAAGTTCCCAATGGCGAGCAGTCTCGCCTTCACGGCGTTCTGGATCACCATGCCCACCTTTGGCTCCGGCCTACGGGAGCTTTTCATCGCCATCAAGGGTTTCTGCATGGGCCTCGTGTTTGTGCTAATCACGATTGCCATTGACCCGCCGGATTGGGGCATCATCTTGTGCCTCTTCTTCTTCACCCTCATCTGTGCCTTTGTGGCGGAGCAAAGTCGTAAGACGATCGCCTACGTCCTGTCCTCCTCACTGATGCAGCTCATCAGTGACCGTGATGCCACCGACTACGAGTACGTGGGCACTTACTACAAGGCTATCTTCGTCTCGCTCGCGTTTGGTACTGCCGCGTTCTTGGTGCCTTTTATCCGTTGGTCGAGTCGGGCGGCGAAGCACTACCTCAAGGCCCTCGGCAACGCGCTGAGCATCGAGGTGCAAGGCATGACCTCTAGCTTCTGGGTGCGTAACTCCCTCGAGCGCGAGCTAAATGTGGTGCGGCTGAGACAACTGCGACACACGGCGGAAGAGTGCATGAAAAAGATCAGCGTGGCGATCAGCGAGACTGGTTACGAGCCCCATTCGGGCAAGTTCATGTCCATGCTCAAGGTGCGGTTCCAGTTCTGCCAGTCCATTCACAACATTCTCGGCTCCATGAGCCAGGTCATTGAGTTGCTCTGTGACGCGCCGGAGCTGACAGACACGCCCATGTGCAACACGTTCGGCAACCAGATCGGTGACGACCTGGCCGTCATTGCGTCTGCGATGGACAGCATGGTGCTCAAGATTGTTGACTTTACGCGGGTGGTGTCGATGGAGGAGGTGTTCTTCTTCCAGCAGGCACGCGAGCGCTTTCAGGAGGCCTTGTCGAGAGTGCGTGAGAACGTCATTCTCACAAATGAAGACTACGAAACGGATGAGTCTGACGTCTTTCTAGGCTTCTTCATGTTCAGCATTGACGAGCTCTGTGAGACCATCGCCAGCTTCCACGAGGACCCCAAGCCGCGCAACAACCTGGTGTTCTGGCTCACATTCTGGATTCGCGATATCAAGAGCTCCATCGCTGCCTTTCGCTCGCTCTGCCTGACCAGCTACTACAACCGCACCATCACGCGTCGACTGAAGGAGGCGATCAAGCTGTCCCTGTGCATGGCGCTGCCCGTCATCTTCCAAGTCTACGCGCTCAAGAATCAACCGACCAGTCCCATGGCCGGCGCGTCTATCATTGCCTTCATGTACAACCCCACCGGCTCGGAAAGCTTTCATTATTGCTCAGGGCGTCTGCTCGGCACCGTTCTGGGGTCCACGGCGTCACTACTGAGCGTGCAGATTGCGAATGGTCGCCGTGGTGTGCTCTACGTGTTCATCGCGTTGCTCTCTATCATTGCCTGCTACGTCCAGGCGGCGCCGGAGTTCTACTCGCTGGGCAATGCCATGGCGTGTAGTACCATCTCCATCACCACCCAGTACAAGGACCAGAATGCCGCGATGCTGCGAATTCAGCAGAATTGCTTCGCTATTCTCATTTACTTCTTCATCATCTCCGTCATTTGGCCCATGCGTGGGCGAACAAAGGTGAAGATGGGCCTGGACGTGAGTCTGCGGTGCCTGCGTGAGTCCGCGGCGAGGCTCTTGTGCAACCTGGACATGCCTTACGACGCGGAAGAGGTGGTGACCGATGTGTCTGCACTCTTGACGGAGATGCGGAAGAAGGTGAGCTCGCAGGCCCGATTCATTCCCGGTGCCATGGAGGAGCCCACGCTCAGCTCCGCCGAGTACCCGGCTGACGCGTGGAAGAAGGTGGTGTACGCAGAGACGTGCATCCACGCGACGCTGGCGATGATGCGGTTTGCGTACCGCGAATTCATGTCCAGCCGCGCCGACGCCAGCACGGAGTTGTCCGTACACTGGGTCGTGCTCCACCGCATCGCCCCGCACGCAAAAGACCTCTCCGACCTCATCTACGCTACGATCGATTTGCATCTTCTCTCGTTGTCCAAGACCACTATTGTCCCTGCCAGCCAGCTCACACGTCTGCGCCGCGGTATGATTGAATCGCAGCAGGCCATTCTTCAAACCTACATTGACACCATCAGCCACAAGATCGCCGGCGACGACACCGATGAGGAGGGCGAGGAGTACGACGATGACAATTACTATGAGGATGATGGTGGCAGCTTCAACAGCAGCCTGCCCGCACCACCGCCTGGTCACGACGACGACGACGGTTCCGACGATGGCACCCACAAGAAGAAGAAAAAGAGCTCCAAGGGAAGCAGCCATGGCGGCAGCAGCGGGTCTGACAACGGCAGTGACGATGGCAGCGATGACGCCGACAGTGACGCTGAGCAGCAGCAGCAACGCAAGAAGAAAAAGAAGAAGACCGGCTACCTTGGCTACAAGCTCACCCCAGAAGAGGCTCAGGCGCTGAAGGACTTCATCACCAACGGCCGTGTACCGGGCATGGCGAACAACAGCTTCTCGCCCAGCTTTGGCGCAACGAATGGCAGTTTCTCCCCGACCTCGTTCGCTGCGGCCACCGCCACCAACAACAGCCTCGGCGCGACACGCACTCTTGCGAGCAACCTGAGCATGGCCCGTGTGCCGCAGGCGCTGATGGACTCGATGGCAGAGAACTCGGCGTGGAAGACCGGTGCCCTTGCCCAGCACGGCAACAACGATGGCCGCATGATGGCTCTGGCGGGCAACGATGATGGTCTGGCGGCGCGACTCCGCAAAAAGCACCACCTGAATAAGAAGGACGATGATGACAAGGACAAGGACAAGGACAATGACGAGAACGGTGAGAGCGCAGAGATGATGCTGAGCAAGAACAAGTCCTTCGGGAACAACAGGTCTTTCGACAAGAACGCGAGCTTCTTTCTCAAGAACACGTCATTCCTTGGCAAGATGTTCCGCCGACACAAGACCGATTACCAACGCGACTTGGACGACGACAACGACGACGACGAGCTCACCGGCTCCCCTGCGGAGCGTCAGCTCACCGATGCCATGTCACACCGCAGCAGTCGCGGCTCCAGCCCACGCCGGCAACGCCACGGCGCCTCTCTCAGCAGCGTCAGCGGACATGACCTCTACAGTCCAACCTCCGCACGTGCCTGCTCCACCACCCGTGGCGCCCATGGCGAAGACGACGACAGCAGCAAGCACAACGACCCTCTCGGCAAGACCGTTCAAGGCGACGACGGCGACAGCGGTGGCGGTGATGCGGGCGGTAAGTCGCCTACCAATCCGCTCGACAAGAACGGCCCCCCCAAAGCCCAGACCGACACAGCGGCCTCCTCTGGTTCGGAACTGCCGCACATTCTCAACGACTCGGACCTGAAGCAGGACGCCGACAACGATGGCGCGCATGACAAGTCTCGTAAAGACCCCTCGGCCTTCCCGCTGCTGTCGAGCATCTCCACTGCTCAGGCGAACGCGGGCCTCAAGAAGACCACCGCCACACTGGAAGCCGCCGCGGCCTCGACAACGCACGCCAAGGGCGACGAGGATGACGGCCACGCTGTCAAGTCCTCCAACAGCAGCGGCGGCACGGGCAGCACGGAGAAGAAGATCGTGTCTGGCAAGGAGCAGTCCTCAACGCCAACCAAGTCCACACCTGACCGCGAACGGGTCAAGAAGTCATCGTCGCTCGCCGATAAGCACGCAGAGAGCTCCAAAATGTCTGACAGCAATGCCCTCTCTCCCGCACAGCTTCTCCAGTCGACGCTGGGCGCCGCCGATGGAAGCCAGATGCCCCCGAATGGTCCGCTGGGCAACATCTCCTTCTTCGACCCGGACAGTGGTGAGTTCATCCTCACGAATCACGATATTCACAGCCTCGAGGCGTTCCTCTTTGGCACGCGTGCGCTGGTCGTCTATCTGAACGACCTTCAAAAATCTATTCTGGAAATGCAGCACTCGAGTGAATTGGCCAAGAAGCTGTAAGTACACAGAATAGGAGGGAGATAGAAGAAAAGGAGTGGAGGCAACTAGAGGCTGCGGGTCGTAAACAACACACACACACACGCACGCACACGCGGGAGTGTATGAGAGCAAGACGTGACAGGAACTCTTTTCTCCGTTCAACTGTGTCTGCCTCTGCCTCAACATTTTTTTTTGTACTTCAACTTTTCTCACTGAGGCTTCTTCGTGTTCCTTCCCCCCTCTTTGTCTTCTTTCCTCATTCTTCTTCTTCACATTTATGGTGTGGGGCCGGGAAGACTTTCACACTGAATGATTTGGTGTGTTGCCACCGTTTTCCTTTTTGGGCACTCTCGTTCTCCCCCTTTTTTTCTTTTAGTCTTATGAGGTGAGACTTTCTTTTCCCTCCAAACTTTTTCTCCCCCCCCATATTGTGTGTTTGTTTGGATAAACAGTCACTTTTGTGCAATTGTATCTTTTTTTTTTGTATGTGTATGTGTGTGTGTGTGCTGAACTGACTCTCTTGAAGTCATCTCTTCTTTTTTTTCTTTTCCTTTGTTTTCTGTTTGCTCTTGACACTCTTGTACCCATCTCAACGCCAAATTGTGGCACTCGGAGCTCTTTCCACGTCTCTCTCGTCTTCCTGGTGCTGTTCACCGGAAAGGGCGAGAAAGGGTGCTGTTCGTTCCATGGTATACACACACACAACGCAATAAAACAAAAGAAAAAGTTAAAAACAGAAAAAGCAAAGCAGTAAGTATGACCTTTCGTGCTTTTCGCCTCCTTTGCCACTTCTTCTTGGTTTGCGCGCAAACGTGGAAACTGGAAGCGCTACCACATGCCTCAGCAAGTTGTGATCCTACTTTCTATGCATGTATTCGCATGGGCCAGGTCAAAGTTTGCTGAGGTACACCTTGACACATCAACCAATAGATTGCAGAAGCATCCGACCACCGTTTTCTCGCATTCTACTCTGACCATGACACATCTGTATTACACAGAGTGCGTTTTTTTTTTTTAAATATTCATGTCTCGTGGTGCGCATGCGCACTAACTGACTACCATCAACACTGGCAATTGGCTCTTTCTCCTCGTCTTTTCCTATCTCTATTTCGTTCTATTATTTCTATTGTTCTCACGACTGGATACAGAAAAGAAAGACGCAATCTGTTCCAGAACACCGCACGTGCATCTCTGTTGCCCAACAGCCTGTTTCACAATAAGACTTCCCCTCTCAGATCGTTTTTCTTTTGCCATTTCAAAACCCTATCCGCGTACCTCAGTGCAACTACCACATGCGCGCACACACGTAGTCAGTTTCCCAAAAACCACAAAGGCAACACCTTTTCTTTCGCTTGTTTGTTTTCATCTTGCCCTTTTTTTTTTTTAAAATTGGCACCTCACTTGCTTCGATTGTATCTGATCTTTACCTCATTACATTATCCGTTTCTTTGAAAAGAAGAAGAAGATCCAGTTGCCGCAAGTGTTCACTTGCTTCCATTCGCTTCTTCTTTTCTTGTACTTCTTCCTCCTCTCTTCCAACCACCACAACAACACACATTGACCTTGCCAAAAAAAAAAAAAAGAAAAAACAAACAAAGTAAAACAAACAAACAAACAAAAAAAAAAGCGCAACAGAACCACTCACGAACACTGTTTTCATTCTTCGTGTGCTTCACCTCCTTTTTTTTTTCCCCTTTTGCGCCGTGGCTTTCGTTGTATTCAATCTAATTCTTTTTTTTTTGCTGGTTTTTGATTCTGCCAGCGTTACTCTCTGAAGCCACAGTGCGCCCATGGACGCGTCACGCGGGCCTGCACAGCCTCCGTCGGTGGGGGCACACCTTTCGCATAGCGGCGGGTCTCCAACTACACCAATGGCACCCCATCAGACCTCTTCGGTCATTCGACGAACCGCCTCTACAGGTAACCTTGTCGGTCTGCGACGACGCATTGTGGCATCGCTGCCTGAACCGGGTGACGCACAGCCAGGCTTAGCGGCGGCCGGCCGACAGCACACCCCTAATGGCGGCGGCCTAGCCCGTGCGGCATCGCTTGGGGCTGGCCTGAATGATCTCATCGCGCGTGACGCCGCGGACAGGAGAGAGCCGTCTGTCCACGTCTTCTCCCACTCGCAGCGTGACCCCAGCGCCACCTTCCACGGCCGCTCACAGAGTTTGGCCAGCCTCGGTGATGCCCACTCTGTGTCGTCGTCGCGAGTAGGTCAGCTTGGTGTCAACTTTGAACTACCCGAGCACCGCACCCTCGGTGCGGGACGGAGCACACGACCCATTTTCAACAACGCGTGGAGTCATGAAGGTCGCTTCTTGAAACAAATCTTCAGTGGTGGTGCTGGTGCTGCTGGCGGGAGTAACGTTTCATCACTGCGCACGTCACCGTCGAACATCTCGCTCAGTCCACGCGGCACGAGCCCCACGGCCCACGCAGGCTCCTCTCGCCGCTTTCCAGACGCAGCAAGTGCGGGTGCGAGTGCGACTACGGCGCCGACTGCTGGTGGTAGCTCACAGCTGACTGCCGCGGCTCTCGCCCGACACCGCCAGGCCCATCATCTCCACACGCTCTTCGCCACGGAGGAGGTACTGCCTCATCTGTACGCGAGTGATGTGCAGCTGCCGCGCCTGTTCGCCACTAGCGAACACGGCCCCCACACCCACTCTGTGAGTCGACTCAGCCACAGACGCACCACGACGAAGAGCGAGTCGCTGCGTGACGGTAAACACCCGCTGTCCGCGGGGGCCTCTCGCCACGTTTCGTCGGTGCGGTCATCGAATCGGCGTGATGTGCACGACTCCGACAGCGACAGCTCCAGCTCCAGCTCGAGCCGTAGCCGTAGTAGCCGTAGCGGTGACGGCGGTGAAGGCAGTCGCGGACCGTATGAAGTGGAGAATGACTTCCTTCACGTGCCGGCTAACTTCAGCGGCTATCGTTCGCGCAACTTGAATGCACTAGACACCTACACGTGGGACCGCCGCTTGTTCTTGCCTACGAATCGATGGTGTCTTACGCGGGTCTTCTCCCTGTTCGCGTCGCCTCGTTTTTGGGAAAAGATCGATTGGACCGTGCGCGGGTCCATCTTCACGATCTTGCCAACCATGGTGCTCTGTTTGGAGCCGACGACGGAGCACATCTTCCCCTTACCGACCTCCGTTGTGAGCTACGCGTACTGGTTCTCACAGCCAACCTTTGGCGCCGGCCTGCGTGAGCTCTACGTGGTGATTAAAGGGTTCTCGGTTAGTTTAGTTGTGTTTTGTATTTTTCTCGCTATCCACCCGGGCCCCGTCGTGGTCAGCCTCGTGCTCATGTTCGTGTTTGTTCTGCTCATCTCGTTCTTCGCCGAGCAAACTAAGCGAACGAGTGCGTGGTGCATTTGTTCCCTCACCATGCAGTACACACGCACACCGAGCACGACAACATTTAAATTTCTCGGTGACTACTACGTGACCTTGCTCATCGGCATCGCCTTTGGCCTCGCCGCCTTCATTGTGCCCTACATCCGCTGGTCAAGCGTGAACGCAGAGCACTACCTCGCGGTGGTGGCAGACAGCGTCAGTCTCTCCTCGCGCGGAATGTGTGGCTGCCTGTGGACATCGACGCCGCTTATCCGGCAACTGCACCTTGCCCGCCTCCGTCAGCTCCGCGCCACGACGGAGAAGAGCTTCGCCAAGATGAAGACGGCTCTGTCGGAGATGGGCTACGAACCGCATCGCGGAACGTACTCGGCGCAGCTCAAGACCCGCTCTGCCTTCTTTACCCAAATGTTCTACCTGCAGCGCTCTGTGATTCAGATGCTGGAGGACGTCGGACACCACCCACTCCGCCTAGACACACCGCTCTGCCGCGCATTTGGCGAGCGGCTCGTCGGGGCCTTGGCGCGGTACGGGGCAGCCCTCGATGCCGTGCTTGTCAGCATTGGCCGCGTGGATGAGCTTATTTCGAAAGACGCCCTGGACAGCTTCCGCGATGAGCTGAAGGCATTTGAGGATGCCATCAGCGTGACGCGTGAAGTGGTTGTGCTGAACAATCCCGATTACCAGACCGATGAATCGGATCTTCTCATCGGGTTTTATCTGTTTCACCTGACCGAGATGGGCCGCATCACGGCGGAGTTCAAGGAGAGCGAGAACCCACCAAACAACTTGCTGTACCTGCTGCGCTTACCGGAGCGAGACATCATGAGCGTGGTGGCGGCATGTCGTGCGTTGGCGATCTCTGTCTGGCGGCGACACACAATCACCCGCCGCCTCAAAGAGTCCATCAAGCTGTCTCTCTGTCTTTTTATTGCGGGTATATTCCAAGTCTACGCGATGGACAACGAGGGCACGAGCCCGATTGGTGGAGTCGACATCATCGCGTGGGTATACCGTGACACGGGCGGCGAGAGCTTCACGTACGCCACGTACCGCCTGCTCGGCACCGTGTTGGGCTCGCTGACTGGCTTGCTCGGCGTGCAGATCGCGGCCGGACGGCGCGAGGTGCTCTACATTCTCTCCACGATTCTGTGCTTCATTGGGACGTACATTATGGCATCGCCTGGGTGGGCCGCATTGGGGAGTGCGATGGTGATGAGCGTGGTGTCGATGGCGGTGCAGTTTCGCAACTCGAATGCGGCCATGGTGCGCATTCAGCAGAACTGTTTTGCCATTCTCATCTACTTTATCTTATCGTCCTTTATCTGGCCAGTCAAGGCACGAAGCAAGATGAAGATGGGGCTGGATCTTAGCATCCGCTCCTTCCGCGAGGTGGTGTGGCGACTGTTTCGCAATCTCCACCTGCCAGAGAGCGAGGCCAACGTCGCCTCCGATGCATCACTGTTGCTGACAGAGATGCAGAAGAGAATTTCCGTACAAGAGAGCAACTTGGCCGGCGCCACAGGCGAGCCCACCTTTGACTCCGCCGAGTTCCCCGCCGTGGAGTGGCGCGCGTTGATTTTGGACCAGCGCCACCTCATGCTCTCCCTCCTCTCCATGCGCTTCGCCTACCACGCGTTCATGTCAAGCAAGATGGACGGGGCCTTGTCTGTGCATTGGCGCGTGCTGCATGGCATGTCTGCCGCTGCAGGCGAGTTCAGCGAGTTGGTGTACGCGGCCTGCGACGTGTACTTGATGGCAGTGTGCCGTGCCACGCTGCTCCCCACAGCCCATCTCACCTGTATCCGGGAAGGTCTCTCTGGCTGCTATCAGGACATGCTGCGCGCGTACGTGACGACGATTGGCTGTGTCATGCGCGGCGACTACGAGGACCTTCGACTCCGAGACGACGACAAGAACAACACAGAAGGAGGCGGTGATGGAGACAAGGCCTTGACATGCGACGCCCCGCCCCCCCACAGAGCATCCAGCACCTTGTCAGCCCACACTCCCGCAGGGACCGCGACGGAAGACGGCGCGAGTCCAGCCCTCAACGACTCCTTCGCGCGCTTCAATCTCACGACGGAGGAGGTGAGTGTGCTGCGCCACTTGCTCCGCCTCTCAAACTACGACCCGCCTAGCACCGAAGCCGGCACGCGCACAAGCCCGCACGGAGCACTGACAAGCCCAGCTTCGCCGACGCCCACCGCTGTGCCCCATGCAGGACAGTCTGCCCAGCCCAGCTCCAAACTGAACAGCACGCTCGTCACCGCCAACAACACCTTCGCCGGACCGTCTCCCAGCGGCACAGCAGGCGCCGGCGATGGACTCGATCTCAACAGCAGCTTCTTCCCTGGCGCCTTCACGTTGGACCACCACGGCCCGTCTGCCACCCCGTCGCTCGACCCGCGGCGCTCTCTCCAGCGTGTACAGGAGGTGCTGAGCCGCCGAGGACAGACTGGCGCCGGTGGCCAAGACGCCACACCACGCGCGAGCTCCGCCGCCTCTGTTGAGCCTCAGGTCGCGCCGCTGGACGGTGTGCCGGCCGTGTTCACCTTGAACAGCTCCATCGTGCTCCCACGAGGGTCCTACGTGCCCTCCACACCGCCGCCGCCTGACCGCCACCCACAAAGCCACCCGCACCCACCCTCTCCCAGCAGCGAGGAGCGGGTCAGCGTGCTCTCCAACGGGGAGTATGTTTCGCCTGCCGCCACGGCAGCGGCGCACACACACGCAGACTTTGACCCGCGCGCGCCCGGCAAGCGTCGGAGTCGTTTGCTGAGCCGCTTGCTGCCCGGTGCAAGCTATCACAGCAGCGGCAAAACCCACTCTGATGCTGCGGCTGCCGCCAAGGCTGTGCCTGGAGGCCGAGGCGAGCCCACAGGACGACCCGCCGCCGCCGTCGGTGAGGAGGCCGGTGACAACCACAATCAGCACAGCCCCACGTCCCCACCCGCACCGCGGACAGCCACGGATGCGGCGAGTGAGCAAGACCGGGATGTGTTGACCACTACCTTCACGTCTGTCAGCTCTCGCGCGAATTCGCCGCCGCCGCCGCACAACTACACCTTTGTGGGCCCAAGCGGGGCGGGACACCTCCTGAACGCCTCCTTTATTCCCCGCCTGACGTGCGGAGGTGGCGGCGGCAGCACCCTCGTCGACACACAGGCAGCAGACGACGCGGCAAAGACGAGGAGGGCCACCACCGCTGGTGTTCTCCCATCTTCCCGCGAGCACACCACACCAACGTTGGTGGCGACCGCTGCGTCTGTTGACTTGTTCAGCTTGCCGAGGCGGCGGGAGGGCCTCAGCGCCACAGCCACCACTCCGACCGCCGCCGCCCTCACGACGACGACGACGACGACCCAAGCGCGGCGCGCAGCGTCCATTCTCGAACCCGAAAGGCTGAGCTCGCCCCACGACGACACGGGTGATGACGTGGTGAATGCCGCCTCCACTGCTGCTGCTGCTGCTGCGACGGACGGTGCCTTGACGCTGCCACACACTCCCGAGCAGGTGCCACGCACATTGCTCACGCCTCTCGTGCCGACGACGCAGTTCCACGCGGAGATGAACACGGACCCGCATATTTCTCCCCCCCGTCTCGCCGCGTCTATTGCTACTACTACTACTCATACGAATACGGCGGCGGCGGCGATGGGTGGCGGCGGCGGCGGTCTGCCAGGTGCTCAAGACGATGACGCTCTCCCTCCTGTTGTTCTCTCAAACCGGGATATTCACAGCTTGGAAGCTTTCTTGTACGGCATCGACGCGCTGATGAAGCAGCTTGATAACTTTGAGCAACACCTGCTCGAGACTGTGCATGCGAATGAGATGGCAAAAAAGTTGTGAGTGAGAGCAGGCACTTCTTGGCGCGCTTCCTCTGCGTTGACATTTTTTAATTTTTTTTTGCTTCCTCTTGAGCAGGGGAGATGGCAGAGAATGCGGCGTATTTGTGTGTTTGTCCCTCTCTCTCTCCCCCTCAACAACAAAATCACAAATAAATCCACACGTACAAAAAAAAATAAAAATGGAACTCTCTCTCTATAACTGAGTGAACAGACACAATGTGGAAAACCCCCTTTCTCATGGGGGGGGGGGGGTTCTGCTTCGTATCTATCCCGTGCTCCATTCATCAACCATGACACAGACGAATTTTCTTTCCCCCCTTTTTGGTTCTGATGATTGCGTTGGCCCCCCTTTTTTGTTTTGCCCCGACCTCATGCTTGTTACAAATCTCTCTTCTATCTTTCCTCCTCCTTTTCGTCTTTCTATCTTTTTTTTTCTTCCCCTGCGTGTTCACTTTTTTTTCTTTTTCCTTTCAAAATGGCTAAATACCACAGCTCTCTCTCTCTCACTTTATACACTACACACATTCTCTCTCTCTTAAACAAACATCTCTTACGCCTTTGTGTGCACCAGTGCTTAAGCTTCTTGGTCCACACTACAGTTTAGAGACAACAACAGAAAGAAAAAAACAAAGTTCCAGCAGCCTAACGAGCAATCATGAGTACCCTCACTTGCGCTCAGTCCCAGGACTTTAATTGTGCTCAGTGCTCCACGACAGACGAGTACGCGTGCGCCGACTGCATCAACGGCTACGCGTTGTCCGCGGGCAAGTGCATACCGTCGGGCGTCACGAACACGGCCTCACCTATTCAATCTTCTGCCGCAGCACTTCAGACCGTGTACATGGCACTGATTGTGCTCATCGCCCTGGTGCTTTCTATGCTTCATTAACGTGTGTAGATCGGAAGAAGGTCGATGACGTGTGGCCGTGTCGACTGGTGATGATGATCGTTGGTGTGGGGCTGGGAGCGGAGGCAACCTCTAGACCTCTCTTTTTCACCACGATTTCCTATTTCCAGGTCTGATTGTTTTTCTTCAGTTCTCTTCCTCTTGCATTACCTGCCTTCCATGTGAACATTTCTTTTTTTTTTCTTTATGGGTGCTCATGCACGAGTGTGCAAATACTTTTCCAAACTTTTTTTGTTCAATGTGTTGAATTCAATTGACATGTTCAGACCACTCGTTGCTTCTCTCGGAATGCCTCTTCTGTGACGAGGGCGGAAAGCAGAGTGCAGCACCTAAAAAAAAAAAAGAAAAAAATCTGCACGTCTGTACATCACGTAGTTGTTCAACTGTTTTTTTTTTGTTTTTTTTTTTTGTTTTGTATGTGTGTTCTTTTATCTCGAAAGAGTGACAGTTCCCACTGTATGCCAATGAAAAAAAAAAAAGAGGCAAAAGAGACATACGTTGCTACTTGTCACGTAGCAAAGACCTGTATAGAAATGATAAAAAATATATGCTGTCATGCGTTTCACAACGTGTGTCATGTTTTATCATGAGCGCTACGGCGGACAACAACGTGAGCGAGAGCGAGCCGCGGTGTGCATCAGCGGCATGTTCCTTGTGCTGTAGTGCTCTCTCTCTCTCTCTTTTCCGGCAACAAGAACAACAACAAGGCCAACCAAACGCATCGTGAGATTTCCGTGTTGGTCTAGGGAGAGTTCTCTTATTGGTGTTCTCGTTCTCTCTTCCGCTTGGTGTGACTTCCGCCTAGCACGATTGGGTCCCTCTCCCCCTATTCACATGCCCTTCTGCTCGTTCCCTTCTCCCTTTTTTTTTTCTGTCTCGCCTCGGCTCTCACATCTCCCACGGCTGCGTACGATGTGATTATTCTGTACTTTGCAGCATTATTTCTACTACAGCCAACACCAAAACACAAACTCATTAGTTATACCCTCCCCCTAATATCACGTGCTCTCTCGCGAAATCACTTACCAAAAGACTTTTCCGCAACACCCACCCACCCACACGTACACGATGAGCACTTGCCTTACCCAGGTTCAAAACTGCATCGCGTGCAGCGTGACCACCCCGACCGACTGTGCAGCCTGCAAAACGCCGTACACCCTCACCAACCGGGGTGCCTGCGAGCGGATTCAGTCCGCGGCGACCGTCGAGATGCTCATGATCACCCTGATGGTTATCGTGCTCACCATTATGTGTGCCGTATTTTGATCTAGCGAATAGCTAAGAGCAGCCGGCCGTGAATGTGCTTTTTTGCCCTCACTTTTCTCATCGCCTTCAGAACTGGCTGCCTCGTTCTGAGCGAGGACCGAGATACGTGAGAGAAGGCTGTGGGCGTGAGGATGGGGTGAACCAGTGTACATTGCCCTGTCTCTCTCTCTCTCTCTCTCTCTTTTTCTCTCTTTTTCGTTCTCGCTCTCTCTCTCTCTCTCCGCGCACCTCTCAACGTAGACGAATCAAAAGCACCAATCTGGGTGTGCCCAGGTGCTTGATGAGGTGAAGGAAGAGTTCGACGTGGTCATTAAAAAACAAAAAAACAAAAAACAACAACAACCAAACATATGTGCACAGACCAAGAACCCCAGGCTAAGAGAAAAACCCAAATGAGGAAGCTGCAGTGCTCAACTGCTGCAATCTTTTTTTTTTTTTTTTTTTTGCACATCCATTTGTTTCTCCCGATTGCAGTCTTTCAGACCAAGCAATCACGATCAAAGAGGGAGACTGTCAGGAGGTCCCCTACTGGAGACTTGAAAAAAAAAAAACAATAGCATAAAAGAACGGACAAAATAAATAGAGTTTTCTTAATGTGCAGAGAAGTTAACAAACTACACAAGCGATGTGCCACTTTTCTGCTCCTTTCTGTTTTTTCTTTTTCCTTTTTCGTTGATCTTTTTTTTTTTTTTTTTTGGATTGCATCGTGTAGAGTCGATTCTCCATTCCTTTCTCTATGTGCATTCGCTGATCACGCTGTGAGCTGGAGCAGAACAGTACACATGGTGACCAGCTTCCTGAGCGCGACTGCGGCTCGAAGCGGATGCGCGTCATGCGGAATACGGACACGCATGCGAAAAAAAAAAGCAAAAAAAAATGAAATCAACAAGCCCTTTATCTCTCTGTGCAAACAAACACACAAACAAACAAAAAAAGGGATGAAACGTCACATCAATGCCTAGCAACATTTGCCAATAAAGCGAAAACAACAACAACAACAACAAAGGTGAATGGGCTGTTATGGAGGGTGGCAGGTAGCAACTTAACTTCTCCCTGGTCTTTGTTCCCTCTAACGATGTCGACATTGAATGTGAATGTGCGAGTGTACCTGCAAATCTTTGTGTCTCGTCAGGCTGCTCTGGGTGGTGCCCGCGCGTGACGGGCTTCTCGTCTTCACTTCTCGCCTTTCTCCTCTCCGTTCGCTTCTTCTTCTCGCTGTGTTGAACACGCTTCGGTGTGCACATACTATCGTGCCAATCTGTGCCTCCCCTACCTGCTCCTTTCTTTTCTCTTGTTGTTTCACACACACAGCCCTCCTCTCGCATTTTCTCTTAACGCAATCTAACCAGCCTATCAACCCCCTTCTCTCACCCTTCACCGCAGCCCAGCCATGTCTGAAACAACAACGACGACGACGACGACGACGACAACCACCTTGCCGCCGATCACCCCCACCACAACTGTCTCTCCTACTACATGCATCACCACTTCCAATGGCCGCTGCACGAGCTGCCTCCAGACCAACCCCACGCAGTGCATCTCATGCAACAGCGGCTACACCATCTCCGGCGGCACCTGCGTTGCCACAAGCGGCTACGGTGGCACTCAAGCCTCCACGGCTCTCCTCGGTGCACACACCTTGTACGCGTTGCTGACCGTTCTCATCGCCCTGATGGTTGGACTCGTTCGCTAAGCTCAACCCCCCCCTCCCCACCCGCACGGAGGCCGCTCACTGCGTTCTCCGTCATTCATCGTCAACGGCAAATATACTCAACCGAAAAGAAGATTAACAGAAAAACAACCAAAAGCGTGACAGCAGCAACAGAGCTAATCCTAACAAGTAAAGATTGGTACAATTACCTGAGCACACACGCAAAAACAGTACATACAAAACAACATTGTGAAAATATGCTACTCATTTTATCAACAAAAAAATGTTATTGCAAAGTGACTCAGGTGATTCCTTGGCTTTTCTTTTTCCTCTTTTCTCTTTTTTATTTATTTATTTCCTCTCCGTGAGTGCGACGCTGGATTGTTGGGTAAGGAGACTTGTGAGGCCGGCGTGAATCTCCGTTGTGCTGAGCGCAGAGCTTCCACAAGTTTTTTTTTTTTTTGCTTCTTGTTGTTCCTGCTCTGCGCGCACCCCCATGCGAATTACGTATTTGCTCTTTTCCCCTGTTCTTTTTCTCTGCGGGAACCGTGTGCGCGCGCCGCATGGCAACGCTTCCACAATTCTCGATTACACTCGCCCTTCCCGCTTCATTTCAAGCTGTTCAACTCCCACGCACACATCACATTTGTGAGCGCACCCCAGTGCTTTTTCTTTCTTTCTTTCTTTCTTTCTTTCCTTTTCCCGTGTGGCGGCGCAAACCGCCATCTCTTTTCTATTCAGTGCACACATTCTCCTTTTTTTTTTTTTTAAAGTAAACGTGCCTTGGAAGGCGTGCATAATGTGCACGCAATGCTCTCGCTTGGAGAAGATGTCCAGAGCTATCTCTGACGCCTCGCCATGGTGCACGTCCGTGTACAGCTGTGCGTGTGCTTGATGCCTGAATGGACACACACACACATATGCGCACATACGGAAGAGACATACAATCTGCATGAGCACGACTACAACAATTCGATGATTAGCAAAAAGAAAGAAAAAACAAGCAAACAAAGGGTAGTGTATGGCACCTTCTCCTTCCAGTCGGCACAGAGGTTCTTCTCTCTCTCTCTGTCCTGTTCGTAACATGCGCACAGGAGTAAAGTCAGCCTCGAGAAGGGAAAAAAAGAAACACGATATATCTTCCGGTCACACACAACAATGTTGGGCTCACTCCTCCTGTGCAGCTGCTTCTTTACGCCCATGATGTCTTCTTTTTCTCTCTTTCTTGTAGGTCCTCCGTGTTTCTCTCTCCCCTTGTGCTTTGAGATGCATGGCATACAAGCTGTACGCCTCGCTGAACTCGCATGATAGTGCCGTGACCCCATCTGAGGCTATACATGTCAGCTGCTGTGTACCTAGACGTGTGTGCGAGTGTACCTGCAAATCTTTGTGTCTCGTCAGGCTGCTCTGGGTGGTGCCCGCGCGTGACGGGCTTCTCGTCTTCACTTCTCGCCTTTCTCCTCTCCGTTCGCTTCTTCTTCTCGCTGTGTTGAACACGCTTCGGTGTGCACATACTATCGTGCCAATCTGTGCCTCCCCTACCTGCTCCTTTCTTTTCTCTTGTTGTTTCACACACACAGCCCTCCTCTCGCATTTTCTCTTAACGCAATCTAACCAGCCTATCAACCCCCTTCTCTCACCCTTCACCGCAGCCCAGCCATGTCTGAAACAACGACGACGACGACGACAACGACGACGACGACCGATGCACCGATCACCCCCACCCTGCCCGCTGACTACTGCGTCGCCGCGTCAAGCTACCGCTGTACGAGCTGCGCCACGACCAACCCCACACAGTGCAGCGCGTGTTCCAGCGGCCACCGACTCGCCGGCGGCACCTGCGAGGTCCTTGCTAGTCAAATTAGCTCCACGGCTTTTCTCGGTGCACACACCTTGTACGCGTTGCTGACCGTTCTCATCGCCCTGATGGTTGGACTCGTTCGCTAAGCTCAACCCCCCCCTCCCCACCCGCACGGAGGCCGCTCACTGCGTTCTCCGTCATTCATCGTCAACGGCAAATATACTCAACCGAAAAGAAGAATACCGAACAGGAGAAAGAATGGCCAAGCGCCAACTTACACTTTGTGACCACAGAAACATGGTTTTGCCGTATGTCACATGCTTCTCTTCTCCCCCGTGAGCGCTGCGGCCTAATTTGACTGAGGAAGAAGACTGCGATGCTTGTGTGAATCTCCAGTCGGTCTCATCCCAGGGATTCAACAGCTTTTTTTTTTTTTTTAGCGGTGTTCTGTAGTTGTGCGGTGCTTCGCTCTACGCCGTTCTTGTTCTCCGCTGTGTTTGTCCTTCCGTCCTCCCCCTCGTCTCAGCACGCGCGCCACATCGACTGGCTCGATTGATTATCTTTATCTTCTATCTTTTACTCTTTAATTTTTACTTGTTTTTCAAAATCTTCTGTTTTTTCACTAATGTGTGCACACATATTCCTTTTTTTTTTACAGCCTCCAAAACACTGTGTGTACTTTGCCCAGGCACATGTCGCACGTCATTCCCCACCGCCTTGTCGTGCGTATACACACTTTCTTTTTGTTTTGTTCTGCGCGCTTCTCTGTTTGAGAAAATGGTACAGGAGAGGCGTGCGTTACGCACACACGCGATGAGATGTGGTGCGCAATTGAAAAAAAAAAACAGCAAACATGGAAGCCCCGCTTCCCACGGAAAAATACCAACCGATACTAAATCACAACACAAAGTGGTGAGACGCGTCGATGTGAAGTCAGCTGTGCTTTGAGAAGCCGTACAGACGATTTCCCTTTCGTTGACGCGAGCCTTCTGTCGTGTCCTCACTTTCCTTTGCTGCGCTTGCTCGTCGTCTCACTGAAGACAACGTGATGGCGCCTCCGAGGAAAAGAGAGCGTCTCTTGTGCAGTCGAGTGACAAAAATACGACATAATGACGAAACAAGGCAAACCCAATAACAACATTATTTACAAAAAGCTACTAAAACAAGTGTTGTTGCTCACGCACACACACAAAAAGAAAGCATTTATAGAGGGTGAGAAAGAGAGAGAGAAAGAGACAAACCCTATCATGCGGCGTCAAGGGAAAACTTGACATGTCCACAGTTTCTGGTAATCTCTTTTTTTTCTTTCTTTCTTTCTCTTGTTGTGGTGCTTTGATCGGTTCGCAGATACGAACAGTATCGTATCACGTCGCACAGCCATGAGCACGTGTGAAGCGGCACCACATATCATTACGTGTTTGTGCTCCCCACCCTGCTCGGAAGGTTTGCTCTTGTGGGTTGCTGCCCCCCCTTCTTTTTCATTCTCCTGCTCCCTTCGCCCTCTCCCGCGTTCTATTCTTGCTGGTTGCCTATGTGCTGTCTCTTGCTTTTTTTTTTCTTTCTCTGTTGTTGACGCGCTACGTGGGACGTGACGATCAGCTCGACGCTCCGATTCCCAACTCCCCCACACAGCTCTCATCACCATGTCCACGACTCTCCCTAACGATCCCATCAGCTCCACGGTCGCGCCAGCCACGTGCCGCCAGCTTTCTGGTCAAACCTGCACAACTTGTTCTGTCGCGGACCCAACTACCTGCACTGCCTGCATCGGCGGCTACCAGCTGCGCAATGGCTCGTGCGTTCGAATCTCAGGGGCTACTACTTCTGCGGCTCAAACAGTTCAATGCGTATACATGGCTCTCATCGTCATCGTCGCCGCGATGATGATGATTCTACGGTAATTGACAACACACACACACACGCACACACACCAAAAAAAAAAAAAGAGTGAATAAACACACAAGTAAACAAAGAAACACAAGAGGGACATACACATACACATACACATACACGTGTAATCACAACAGATTGAAAGAAACAAAGTCCGGGTGAATAGGTTGCTCTTCTTCCCCTGGCGCTGTTGCGCGTCTCAGTTCATCTTCCTCCTCATTTTCGCTTTTTTTTTTGTTACCGTCTTCGTGCTGTTGCTGCTGTGAACCTTGAACTGAACGAGGCCGATCTGATCCCACCTTTCTGTCTCCTCCTCATTCAAGTAGAAGGCAGCAAAAAGCAGTTGTCTGCGACCCAAAGTAAAGTGGAGAATAATACACGAGACAGGAACACCACCAACAACAAAAGAACAGAATATGGAGAGAAGCGACAATACTTGTGCAAAGAGAGAACGAGAGAGTTAACAAAAGGGGAACACTCAGTGCTATGGTGAAAGGTAACAAGAACAACAGTCACCTTCTTTTTTTTTGTTTTCCGGTTTAAAAAGCGCCCTCTTGCTCTCACTCATCATGCGCGCGCACATACTCTTTGTGCGAAAGACGGTGTATTCTATTCCATCTCAACTGTAGAGACGCTGCCTTTTTATTTATTTATTTATTTCTTTAATTTAGGGAAATCGCGTACTGTGAACACTAATGCTTCTTTCCCTCATCACTTGATTTTTGAAGACACTTACACAAATGCATACAAACAATACCTTTGGCCTTCATCCGCGGTAAACTTTTTTTTTTCTCACTTCTTTCCTTTCCCTTTTTTTTTTCGTTGTTTTCTGGGAACAATCTGTCAGATCCCATACACATCTGCATCGCGAATCAGACTTCTTCGTCTCACAAGCTTCGACTGTTGTGTTTCTTTTTATTCCAATCATTCTTTCGTGGTGTTGGATAGATGGACAGATAGAAAAGGCAAATTGCAAGCAAAGAAGCAGGAAACATGCCGGCTCAACTGCAATGGTTCGTGCTTCTCGAGTAGCCCCCCCCCCCTCCCCTCCCCCCAACACACACGCACACACAGCCATGAACACGTGTGAAGCGGCACCACATATCATTACGTGTTTGTGCTCCCCACCCTGCTCGGAAGGTTTGCTCTTGTGGGTTG
>JASANS010002347.1:0-61426 GCA_030849605.1 Wallacemonas sp. 195SL | reverse complement strand
CGACTGCGCCCGCCTGCTCGCCAAGTACCCCGGTGCCGTGCCCATCGTCGCGCAGATCGCGAAGAGCAGGGGGGCGAAGCCTGTCTTCGTTTCCCTTGCTCACACTGCCACCGTGGCTGATCTCTGTCACGAAATGAAATGCCCAAAAGGTACCACGCTACTCATCGAGGACTGCACGCCAGCGCCTGCGACGACCCTTGGTGACCTTCACCAGTGCTGCCAGGCCGACGACGGTTTTCTCCACGTGAGCCTTCTGTTGGAGAAATCAATGGGGGATGCCACTGCGATCGGCTGCTGCCGCGCGGCTGTCGAAGATGATGGGAATGATGATGATGTTGCGTTCTCAATCTGCGGCAATGTGGCGATGACAGTTTAACAGAGATGTCTAAAAAGACCTTAAAAAGCAAACGGTGTTAGTGGAAGCGCACCTGCGCATTTCCTATCTTTCATTATTATGCCTCACTCGCGTTCTGTTCGTGTATTTACTTGGTGCGACAGCAAGTCCGCAAGAACAGTGGAGATTTCGGCAGCGCACGCAAGAAGAAACTGCTGCTCTCTATTGGCTTTCTTCCTTTTTCTTCTTCTTTTTTTTTGTTGTTGTTAGTTTAAGAGGCTGCCTGGTCGTGCGGTCGTACTGAGGTCGGCAGGTCTCTTCGCTTTACATTGCACGAAGAAAGCAGACAAAATTAAGTGCGATCGTTCAAATCCATTTTTTTGTTTTACTTTCTTACTGTGCGTATGTTTATTCCTCTCTCTCTCTCTCTCTCGTTCTCTCTCAAATTCATCTGGATGCATTGATGTTGTTGATTCAGTGCATGCCTTCATGTTTATTTTTGTTCAGGACAACGTACATGTGATCTTGCTTTATTTTTGGCACATCTTTTATTATTTTCCTCATGTCGGGCCACACACACACGTTCGCTACCAACACAAAAAGCAAACTATCGAGCTGGGCCTAGGGCTGAGCTCAATCGGAGGACGTGAAAGTGAGTGGAAATGAAGGGAAAACAGCAAAAACCATGTGCACAGCCTTACACACACTCATAGACGTTGCTGAAAAAAAAAAGTAACGACTTCTAACTCACATTTTGTCTGTTTTATCCTCTCGTACCTTCTCGTCTTTTATATGTGCATGTTTCCTTTTTTGTTTTTTTTTAACTGCGCGGTGAATGTGAGAGAAATCAGTTGTCAGCACTGGACTGAACCGCGAAGGCAGTGATTGGAAAGAGGAGGAGTTGTAAATCTTTGCTCTCTTTTCTCTGTGTGAGACGCTCCTTACAACACGCGGACCTGATGTCGTGTGGGAGGGAGAGCGGTGGTTCAGCCTGTCCCGACTGAAAGACTGCATTTTCATTCAATTCGTGACAAAAAAAAAAGATTATGTTCTCTGTATTCCGATTCAGAAGAAAACCGTACTGCCAGATTCTTCTCACTCTTGTTTTACCATCAATCTTTTTTTTTTTCGCTTCCAATGAGTCAACGCTACGCACACAATAACAACAAAAGGCACTGCTCCTCTGTGTGTGTGTGTGCTGTCTTGCGGCTTAGCGGGATCCATTGCTTGATTGACACGACTGCTCATCGCATTTCTATCTTGCATTTTTTTTTTTACTTTTCTCTCTCGCGTGCTAAAAAAAAAAAAAAAAAGAGAGATAACAGTTGGCTTTTCAAGCCTTGCTGTGGCAAGGTTTCTTCTATTACAGGCCGTGCTGCGCCGACCTCACTCGTCTGATGTGTGCCATGTGCTCATGCCTATTTCTCAGTGAAAAGGCTAGCTGAGTTGTGTGTTTATTGATTTTCTATACAGTGCCTGCAATCTCAAAGCACAAAGACATACGCGTATGATAGCTCCATGGACTGCAGGTACGCTAGAACTGCCACTCAAACTCTCTCTCTCTCTCTCTCCCTCCATCTCTTCTTCGATGTTTAGTTAATACATATATATACACACACATTTTTTTTGTGTGTGTGCGGAGAACAGTTAGGCTAAACACTCAACTGTTGTTTTGACCCCGCCGTCAACTTCATAGATAGATTAGAAGACTATTGAATCCCTCGCCTTTCTTTTCTCTTTCACCTTCTCTCTCTCTTTCTTCTTTCTTTCTTTTTCTGTTCTTCTCCTCCGTTGAGCACAATAGCACTGCATTACGTGATGCATACACTCACGCGCCTCTGTCTCACGGTGTGTGTGCTGGTTCTCTTTTGGGCACCACCGGTGGTACACGCTGTCATCTTTCTCAACCGCTGGAACGTCACAGACACGTCCGTGTTCTCGGCGAGCTTTGCCGTCGCCGTGGGGCTCCCCAACGGCGTCATCACCTTGGACAGTGCCAGCTACTCCGGTTATCGCAACCCTGTGCCGGACAATCGCAACGAAACGGCTGCACAAACCGTAAATGAGCCCTTGTCTTCCTCCGCGGCCTTCCGTCTCGGGGCAATGTCAGATCTGTTCGTCTCCTTCGCTGTTGGGTATTTGGAGCAGCAAGGTATGCTGCCCTTTCCTCGGAGCTCGCCTATTCCGGTCGAGTATCTCCCGCCGGCCTTGCAGACGCTCCTAAGCGACGCGGCTGTTGGAGCCGCATACCTTCTCAACCCCAACTTCGGCACCCGATCTACCTTCATCTCTCTGAACATGCTCCTCCAGCATACTTCGTCACTGACGGAGGACGGGTTTGAAGAGTTCGGCACCGCACAAGGCCCGATCGTCAACGCATCGGCTCCCTCACTTCCTACCCGCGCCGAATTCTTAGACACGCTCTTTTCCCAGATCGGTGCCAGCGTGTTTAGCACCACATGCCAACCGAGTAGTGCGTCCAATGTGTGGGAGTACGGTGGGTGCGTCGCCTACTCTCGCACCAACGTGGCGTTAGCCAGCTACGTGCTCGAAACCATTCTGTCGGTGCAGCAGTTCCCTTTCGCCACTCTGGAGTCCTTCGTGTACACGCGCATCATGGCGCCCATGCAGCTCACCGGTACGTTCTTCCTCAACAGGCGTGGACGCATGCCTCTTCCCTCATTCCCCGAAGGCCTCACGGATGATGTCGCGGACATGCTCTACGCGAGTATAACAGTGATGAGTGTGGACTACGACTGGTCTGGGCCAGTGAGCAGCTTTCTCCTCTCTGCTGAGCCCTTCGCGGATCTCATGATCTACACCACGATGGCCGACTTGCAATTACTGCTGGCCAACGCGCTGCTCCCCGGCAGTGATCTCTACAACGCCCTCGGCGTCGCGCAGCTCCGTGGCAGCCTCGTTCAACTGACACAGTCCGGCACAACAGTCAGCGCGGAGTCGTTGCCGACTGTGCTGGGATTGGCGAGCGTGAACGGCGCTGTGGGGCGTGGCCTGGGGTTGACGCAGCTCAATCTTTCTGCCATGTGCGATGTCATGGGCGAGCAGCTCGTGGCAGGGTGTAATTCAAGTCGGCTGAACGTGACGTCGCCGACGGACGCGTACGGTCTTGGCGCGACAACGGCGTTTAACCAGGTCGCGATTCTGTGTGCCACAAACAGCTACAGCAATGTCAATATATGCGCGGTGGCGGAGGTGAGCTACACCGATAGCACCACCTACCTCTCTGCCCGTCTGAGCTTGAACAGCGCGATGGTCGTGGCGTTCAGTGTGGTGCAGGGCTACCTCCTCAACACGGAGAGGCGAAGTACGAGCGTCACGGTGCCGCCCATGACCGGGTTGTGGATTTTCCTAGGTGTCCTCGCAACCCTCATCGTGTCTGTCTTCCTCAGCTACTTGACAGATTACTTTGTCCAGCCGCTGCCCCCAGCCAAGGTCATCGCACCCGTGCCAGGCGCACGCGCCGCTGGTGTAGAAACGGGCTGGGGTGGAGTTGGGGGTGGCGCCCTCACCACCGGCGCCAACGCGCTCTCGCCCTTGCCGGCTGTGAATCTGTTCGGAGACACAGACATAGATGGCATCACGCCACCTCGTCAAGATGACGCCTCCGTCACAAACCGCACAGCTGGGAGCTCGACAAGTGGGCGTCGAGGCCGCCGCGCTCAAGGTGCATCCACGCAACTGAGTATCGATAGCAGCAGCACCCCTCTTGGAGGGGCGAGCGGGCCGCGTTATCGTCGCCATCGTGGTGATGAGTCGACAAGCACAACGTCCAGCGCTCCTCGTAGCGTTGCACGTTTTGATGCCTACATTTAGAAGTTAGATATTTTTCTTTCTTATTCTTCTCTCTCTCCGTGTGTGTGTGTGTGTGTGTGTGTGTGTGGTAGAAGCGACGGTGGTTCTTGTGGACTGACGAACACAAAAAAGCCCCCCCCCCCCCACACACACACACACAAAAAAAAAAAGAGACACAAAGGCTGAAGAAAAAGAAACCGTTGTTGTTGTTGTTGTTGTTGTTGTTTTTTCTCAAATATCATCTCCGCGCGTTGTGGTTTGCTTCCATACCAGATTAGATTCATGAAGCAATCCAGAAAACGAAAAAAAAGGTTTAATTGAATGGTAAAAGCGGGGCATATATTGTCGCACGGCCGCACCCCGTCATGCAAAGAAGAACGAGGTGTGATCGCGAGTTGGACAGAAACAGACTATGTGTGTGCGCATGTGTTCATGTGGCTCCATGAATATCATGGTAAGGCCACGGCCACGCAGCGCGGGGAACAACTCTCATTACGAGGATGACCTCACCGTGTGCCACGGCAAGCTGCCCGACAAAGTCTATGTGTGTTTGTATATTTGGGCTTTTATCTGATGTCGCTGCATTCACTTCACTTTCACCTTGTTGAGTAATACCTCCTTCTCTCGCCTCCTCCTCCGTGGGTCTTGCGCCGTTGCTCTTTCCTCTCTACTCTCTTCATCTTATTATTCTCATTTGCGCATATACGTGTGTTTATGCATTTGTGTGTGTGTGTGTGTGTGTGTGTACGCGTGGCTTTCTTTTTTGTTTGTTTGTTTTCGTATGCGCGGGGGTGACTTTTGTTTTCCTGCGATTCTGTTTTGATATCATCGAAAACAATCACACGACGGCCACAACACACAATTTTGCTACTTTGTGTGGAACTCACAATTACTGTGACTGTCATGCGCCGTTCTCTTTGTGCGCGCACTTTTCTTTTCTCCTGCACGACTCTCTTGTCTCACCCGTCAACAGCAAAACCAACAAAACCATCCCAGAACTCACCACGTTCGACCCATTCGACAGCCACCACAAAACCCATCTTCGCCGCTTCACAGACACAACTCAGTCGTGAACAGACCCACAAGATGTCCTCTGCCGCGCCGACTCAAGTTGTAGAAGGCCTCAACGGCAGCGACCCGGTCAAGCGTGATCGTCATCCCGTGTGGTACCCACCAACCAACCCCACAGATCACACCAACCTGCACGTCATGAATTCACTCACAGAGACGCTGGAGAAGTTCGCGCCGCGTGAAGGTCGCTTTGTGCGCTGGTACACGTGCGGACCGACTGTCTATGACCTCTCCCACATGGGGCACGCGCGTGCGTATTTGACCTTCGATATCATCCGCCGCATCATGGAAGACTACTTTGGGTACTCTGTGATCTACCAGATGAACATTACGGACATTGACGACAAGATCATCAAGCGCGCGCGCATCAACACGCTCCTGGACGGCTTCAAGGCAAGCATCGCCAAGACAAACGACATTGCTGCGCTGCAGGCCTTCACGAAGGAGGCGGTGGCCGCAGCCGAGGCTGGCCTCGAAGGGCGCCGCGCGAAGCTCGCGGAGCCGATTCCTGAAGGCGCTAACAGTCGCGCCAAGGCTGATCGGGAGGAGAAACTGATGGAGCTGCAGCTCAAGAAGAGCCAGCTCGCGGAGACGAAGGAGAAGATCGCCGCTGCGCTGACGACAAACAACCTTGAGACACTCTTCCAGGCCGCCAGCAGCGTCAATGGCGAGCTGCTTGATGAGCGTGAGGGGCACAAGATTATCGATCAGGACATTTTCGAGAAGCACGCACGCAAGTACGAGCGCGCCTTCTTTGAGGACATGCAGCGTCTCGGCATCCGCGAGCCCGATATTGTCTCCCGCGTGACGGAGTACGTGCCGGAGGTGGTGACCTTTGTGCAGAAAATCATTGATAACGGGTTTGCCTACGTCGGGGAGAGCAGCGTCTTTTTTGACACAGAGGCGTACGTCAAGGCAGGGCACGACTACCCCAAGCTGAAGCCCACAAGCGACTCGGCCGACGCCGTCGCCACCGAGGACGAGATGGCGGAGGGTGAGGGCGGCCTCAGCAAGGCCAAAACTGGCGAGAAGCGCAGCCCGAATGACTTTGCACTTTGGAAATTCTCCAAGCCTGGCGAGCCGCGTTGGCCATCGCCGTGGGGTGAGGGTCGTCCTGGCTGGCATATCGAGTGCTCCGTCATGGCCTCCGACATTCTCGGCGAGAACATGGACATTCACAGCGGTGGGTGGGATCTCAAGTTTCCCCACCACGACAACGAGTGCGCGCAGAGCGAGGCCTGCAATCTGCACCATCAATGGGTGAACTACTTCCTTCACTGTGGCCACCTCCACATCAAGGGTCTCAAGATGAGCAAGAGCTTGAAGAACTTCATCACGATTCGGCAAGCCCTCGACGAGCTCGGTGTGACGCCGCGGCTGATGCGACTTCTCTTTCTCGCCAACAGCTGGAACAAGCCCATGAACTTCTCCGATCAGTCTCTTGATGAGGCAAAGGAAAGGGAGCGTGTGCTGCGCGCCTTCTTTGGCAGCGTTGACGCCGTGCTGCGTAGTGATTACTGGTCTCAAGCGCAAGGTGCCAACACCAACGATCGGCAACTGATGGAGAAGTGGGCGAGCGTTGAGCAGGCCGTGCACGAGGCGCTTCAGGATAACTTCGACACCCCCACCGCACTCACACAGCTCATGGCACTCGTGACCTACACGAACCAATACCTTCTCTCATCGGAGCGACCGAGCGCGACGCTGCTGCGTAAAGTATCTCGCTACATCACGCGCATGTTCCAAATCTTTGGTGTTGTAGATGGCACTGACACGATCGGTTTTCAGGGCGGCAGTGACGCGAGCGGGGCTGGCGACCAGCGCATGGTCACTGTCGTCGATGCTTTGGTGCAGTTCCGTGACAAGGTGCGGGATACAGCGAAGGAGAACAAGGTCGCCGCGGCGTTTCTGCCTCTCTGCGACTTTGTGCGCGATGAGGCTCTCATCGATGCCGGCGTTCGTCTCGAGGACAACCCGGCCGGCCCGACAACGTGGAAGAACGATGATCCCAAAATCATGCGCCGCGAGCTGGCAGAGCGTCGCGAGCAGCTGGCCACGCAGCGCCGCACCAAATTGGCAAATGGCATCGACAAGAAAAAGAAGATGGTGGAGAAGTGGGAGAAGCTCTGCGACGCCCCGGCGAATTACTTCCGGCGCCAAGACGATGAACGGCCGGTGGGGGAGAAGAAATTCGCTGAATTTGACGCAGAAACCGGTATTCCTACCAAGCTCGCCTCTGGAGAAGCGGTGCAGGAGAAGGAGCAGAAGAAGCTGCAGAAGGAGCTGGAGAAGTATGTCAAGACGTACAACGAGTACACCGCCAAGGGTGGTGAAGACTGGCTCAACAGCGAACGTGCGGAGCTGAAGAGTATGGAAGAGGAGTACAAGAGCCTTCAAAACTAAGAACGCAAGAAGAAGAAAGGGGGAAAGGGACTCATGAGAGGACCTACCTTTTTTTTTTTTCTTTTTTTAACAGTCGTTGGCGCTGGACTGGAAAGGATGCATAAGCGCACACGAACACTGGAAAAAAAAAGAATGGGGAAAACCAAACAAAAATCCGCATCCGTCGTACGGTGTCGCTCGAACTGTGTGCGTGAGAATGCCTGTTTCCGTGTTTTCGTTTATCCTTTGTTTATTTAACTTTTGTCTCTCGCCGTGTGCTTTTAGTTGTTGTTGTTTTGTTTTGTTTTACTTTGTTTTTTTTATTGTGTATTTGTTCCTCTTTTTTTTTTCCCCTAACCCACTTCCAGCTCCTCCTTTAGCAATGATACGTTACTTGGTCATTGCCACTGTTGTTGTTTTTTTGTTGTTGTTGTTGTTGTTATTCGCCTCCTGTGTTGCACATGTTAGTGAATGTGCAATGGCGCTGTTGAATAAGGCTAAGAGATAATTTTTCGTGAAAGAACGTAAAAAAATCTATAAAGAAACGAAAAGAGAGAAAGAGAGGCGTGAAGGAAACAGAGTGTACTTCGGAAACATGTGTTTCTGTTTGCCTCACGGGCTCGCAATGCTCTCATGATGTCTGAACGTGCCTCTTCCTTTCACCTCGCGTCATGTTATTCTCTCCCCGGTAGGTGTTCTCCGTGGAATACCGTTGGCAGTAGCACCACAACGGTGTGTGGCGCCTCCTTCGTGGCGACAGCGAGACGGCCTACCTGTGTTGCTTCTTGTGTTTTCTGTATATTTTTTTTTTTTGCATGCAACTATAATGATGTGTGTCTGTATGCATGTGTTTGCCTGGTCTCATATCAATTCCCATCTCTCTCTCTCTTTCTCTCTTTCTCTTATCATGACTGGTACATTCACGCAGCTCCTTTAAGCCTCGTTTTCTTTTCCATTCTTTCAGGTTACTAGCTACACAGTCAACACACCCTCGACTCTACCCTTCATTCTTTTTTTTCTTCTTCTTCTCCTCCTCCTCTCTTTCTCTCTCGCGTGAAAAATGCCGTTCGACATGTCATGTATCACGCAGATGTGCAGTGCGGCCACCAAGAGCCGTTCCGCCGATGGCCAGATTGACTGGCTGAGCCTCGGCAAGAACCTCATCACGATCGCGGGTCCCTACATCGTCTCCTACCTCGGCCCTGTCGAGCGTCCTCCAGATGTCAATATTGACCAAGCCTTCGAGGATGCAGATACGGCAGACAGCTTCAAGCCGTACGAAGTGCCGAACGAGTCCGTGTATCAAGATGGTAACGTGCGCTGCTTGCTGATTGGTATCAACTACTACGGCACCAGCGCGCAGCTCTCCGGCTGCTGCAATGATGTGAAGCAAGAGCTTGCCACCTTCCAGAAGACGAAGTTCCCTGTTGATGAGATGGCCATTCTTGTCGATGAGAGCGGTTTCCCCAACGCCACCGCACTCCCAACACGCGCCAACATCATCAAGTACATGGCGTGGCTTGTGAAGGGTGCCAAAGCAGGCGATGTGCTCTTCATGCACTACTCCGGTCACGGTACGCAGACCAAGTCTACGGATCAGTACGAGGAGATGGATCAGGTTATTTGCCCGAACGACTACCAGTCTGCTGGCTGCATCGTGGATAACGATATCTTCACCATTCTCGCCAAGGACCTCCCCGCCGGTGTCCGCATGACCGTGCTGTTTGACTGCTGCCACTCCGGCTCCATGCTCGATCTCCCCTACTCCTTCGTCGGCAGCAGCACCGTCAGCTCCTCCAGCACCAACTACCACATGAAGCAGATTCGCCAGAACAACTTCTGTGCCGGTGATGTGCTCATGCTGTCCGGCTGCCAGGATGACCAGACGTCTGCCGACGTTGGTAACACAGCGACGATGGGTAACGGTACCTCCGGCGCCGGCGGTGCGGCCACGCAGTGTCTGACCTACACCCTGCTCAACACGCAGAACTTGTCCTACAAGGACGTGCTCGTGAAGACCCGCGATATGTTGGTGCAGAAGCGCTTCGAGCAGGTGCCTCAGCTCAGCGCGTCTAAGCCCATCGACCTGAACAGCAAGTTCACCATGACCAAGCCCTTCACCGTCGATAGCACCATGTCTCGCTCCCTCCCAGCGATGTTCCGTTAAATTAACGGGCACGGTGCAGGAAGAAGGAAGCAACAAAGAGAAGAAGAAAAAACATAACAGAAATGAGGCAGCTCTCACTTTTTCTCTTTCTCTCTTTACTGAAACTGGAAACACCGTCATAACTGGGTGGATACATTCCGAGCAGTACGGAAAGAAAAAAATATACAGAAAAGATGAAGTCGAGATCGAGAAGAATCCGAGCACACAACGAAGAAAGAAAGAAAAAAAGAGAAACAAAAAAATGTGTGAAGCACGAGTAGAGGCGTTGCTGTGTCTCTCAGACGCACTTTCGCCACGCTGCTTTTTCGCCTGTTTTTTTTTCTTCTTCTTCTTTGTTTTTTTTTTTTCCGTGTGCTCTCTTCTTTGTTCTTCTTTCTGTTTTGTTGATACTAACGCCAGTTTACCGATGTGTTGCTCGAATCTCTCTTTCTCTTCAATGTGCATTCCTCTTTTTTTTTTTTTTCTTGAGAGGGAAAACATTTTAGAGAAAAGGTGAAGCGCACACACGCACACAATACTAGTGAGGCCTTGTTTAAAACAATAAATATTTCTACATGTGCTCATAACAATCAGATGCAGACACACGCACAGAGACGTCTCACATTCACACCCTTGATCGTCCCTCGCACCCACAAGATGCACTCAACAACACATTTCTGTTGTCCAAATTGATTTAGAATTACATGGATTTACCCTTGTGTTTGTGTGTTGGTGTTGCACCTAAGTTCGTTGCGCTGTGCGTGTGTGTTTGTGTTTGTGCCCCGTTTGATGGTCGTTCGCCCCCCCCCCCCCTCCTCCTTCTGTGTTTTTTCTCTCCTCTAATTCGCGCCATCCCTCGCTGCACAAAGCTCTATGTTTCTGATTTTTCTTTGTTTTTGTATTTGATTGTTCTCTACTTTTTTTTTTCCTGGTCTGACGTAGGTTTCGGAGGTACACATGCCGATTTAATTCGTGTACATTTAACCTGCCTACCTTTTTTTTTTTTGAACATTTCCTTTCCCTTTGTTTTTTTTTCTGATTTTTCCATCTTTTTTTTTTTTTTTCGTGACGCGTGGGCAGTTTTTTTGCTTACGCTCAAGAGCCGTCGTTGTGACCAGCTAGAAAGAGAAAGAAAAAAAAGAAAAAGAAAAGAATGCATACAGACAGCAACACCAAATAGAAAAAAAAGAACAAAAAAACAAAAAAAGAAGAAGCTTATGTTCTTACTTTGAAAGGAAACAAGCAGGTCTGTAAAATTCATTCTACCCCAGTACTCTGCTTTTCTTTTCTTTTCCTCTTTCTTTTTTTGTCCACCTTGTTGCCCCAGTTGTTGTTCTGTGTATTTCTTTTTTTTTCTTTTTTTTTTTGATTTCTTTGTTTCTTCTTCCTCTTTCCCCGCATCTCTTGAGTGTGTGTAGATCAAAGCATTTGCTGCTGATTTAATGTCGTTTTTTCCCCCTTCATTGTATTCTGATTTTTTCTCTCTCTTTCCTGCTCCATAGTCATGTAGGCGAGAGAATGTGCTCCCTGGGCTAAATGGTGCATCCGTCTGAGTTATGTTTCTTTTTTCTTTTCGCTTTTTCTCTCTGTGTGTTTCTTGTTTTTTTCTTCTTCTCGTGCACATATTCAGTATCGGTCGAAGCCACATTGATTCTTTTGTGGCTTTTTACTTTTCCTGAGTGTGTTTGTGCGTACTGTTGTGTGTCATCGATTCGAATTTTTTCATGAAAGTGTGAATGACTCTTGAAAAAAATCAAAGACGATTTGCTACAACAAGAACACACACGCACAAGCAGAAAAAAAAAAAGAGGCACTGGGGTCCAAGAGACACAGAGAGAAGGGCACAAAAAAAAAACTGAGCAATTCAAACGAATATAGTTTTTTCTCTCTTATTCACCATTTGCTACGAAAGTACGACACAAAAAGAAAAAGCTCGTTGAAATGATTTTTATTTTCTTCTTCTTTTTCATTGAAGCACTTCTCCCACAGTCGCATGCATCTTGTTCACAGCTCATTCAGCCGTTGACATGAATGGTGAAAAAGAAAAACTGGAGATGAAAGACAAATGATATATATACACATGAAGTCAGCCTAAACTTACAGAAAAAAAAAACAAAGAATAGCAATGCGATGGCAATGAAAAGTGTCTAAAAGAGCGGGATTTCAGACTCTCTCTCTCTCCCCCCCCCCCCCGAGCTTTTTTTTTCGTGCCGAGATCACTATTTTTGATTGGCAAACCCGCTTTCTAGCTCTCCCTTTCTCTCTCTCTTCCCATGTGTGTCTGCCTGACAGTGTCTTGCGCAGATTATGTTGTGGATAGAGGGCAAGGAGAATGTGCAATGCAGGATTTTCCTTTTGCGTGATAGAAAGAATGAGGGAGAACAGATTCGCGCATACAAAAGAGGCTTGTTGATACGGAGACGTGAATACCAAAACGACGATATCCGTGTTGTCATTTCTTCACCTTCTGGCTCTCTCGGCAGCTCTTCTTGTTTATCACCACTAGTCGAACAACATGATCGATCCATTCTCTCTCTCTCTCTTACCTTCTCTCACTCAAACTCTTTCAACGTTGTGGCTTAGTATTATTTTTTTCCCCTGTGAGAGACTGTGTTGTGGAAACTGTTATTTCACGCTTTTTTTTTTGGTTTGTATTTGTCTTGACGGTCTCTCTCTCTCTCTCTCTCTCTCTCTCTCTTCATGACTCGGATACGTGTCTCATGGGCACGGTACTTCTCCACAAGTCGAGTTGCTCTGCTTGATAGTGGCCGTGTGCGCACGCACGGCACAAGTCCATCGGCGCCACCTCATCAAGGTCAGTTCGCCGCGGCATCCGCCAAGTTAGTTGATTCACATGTGCCTTCATTGTCCTCGCTGTCTACACCACGTAGCCAAACGCTAGCTGAAAAGCGGAAGAGACGCACAGGCGGGATTAATGCCAACGTGCACGCGTTCATCAGCGGTGCGAGTGCGAAAGTTGGCGTGGCTAGCACACCCGTCCACGCACGCTCTGCACATCACCCTCACGATACTGCGGCTTCGCCACTCGCTCCAGTGCCAGATGCAATGCTCGACGTGCCTTTGGGTAAGGCCGGCACAGGTGCCGTCTCGTCACATTCCTCGTCGTTCGCACAGCCAGCACGCACGCGTGAAGCAGATCGCCAGCCACGGACAAGCAAGGCTAGTCATGCGACAGAATCACGGTCATCACGCCGCTCCACGCCTGCCTCCTCGACAACCACGCTGCTCGCGGCGCTGAGAGAGAGCCTTGACCACGCACGAGGTACGCGCTCACCGCGGCCGGCTCCACACGCCACCAATCGCAGTCATGGTGACGCGCCGAGCGGAGCCGCACACACACCAGCGTGTCAGGGCCCCTCCAAAGCCCAAAAAGAGCCTTTGGAGGGGCCTACGATCACTCCAAGTGCGCTGCCTGACGCGCGTCCACCCGTGGCGCCACAGCCGACCACGAAGCCAGTCACGGGGGTATTTCTAGAGCATCTCTCTCGATCCATCACGCAGCGGCAGATTGACTGGGAGGCCATTTCTCGGTGTCACCCTGAGCTGCGACAGATGCCACTTTACGGCGAGCGTGCGCGATGGACTGCGTGCTACTGTCGTCACCACGCGGCCACACCCATCGCTGTCTTCGAGGAAGGCCAGAGCCGCGTCGAGGCAATACCAGACACGCCACGTGAGAGCGCAGCGAGCCTGCCCGTGTTCATCTGTACGGCGCCCACCGGTGCGGGTAAAAGCTTCATGGTCTGCTTGTGTTTCCTCGATGCGCATTGGCGTGCTCTGGCAGATGTGGTGGCGTCGGCCGCAGCTCATCATCGCACCACCCTGCATGAGACACAGGCTGCGTCGCCTGCGTCAGCACACAAGACCGATGAGGACGTTGATGCGCTTCCGCTGAACGATGTCGCTGCGTTTGCACGACGTCTCAAAGCAAGAAGCCGTGTTTGCATCGTCGTGGCTCAGCCCACGCGTCTGGCTTGTTTGGAGCTCGCCAAGTACACGGCGAGCGTGTTTGACACCGCGACAGAGACCGACAGGCGCGGTGTGGGTGGACGTGTGGGGTACGCCGTGGGAGGGGAGACAGCTTTCTCTGAGCAGACGGAGATTGTGTATGCGACGCCGGGGTACATACTCAACGCCTTGCAGCACGGCAACGCAGCGGGTGCCACGACGCCTGGCGCGTCTCGGTTGTGCCCGACGACACTGATCATTGATGAGGCGCACTGCAGAGATGTGGAGACCGATCTCTTGCTCACGTTTGTGCGTGTGCATCGTGACCCAGTACACTTCGACAGCGTGTTGCCCAACAGCGCCTGGCGCCAGCTAAGGCAGGTCGTGGTCATGTCCGCAACTCTGAACACGGCGGCGATGATTCGTTACTTTGACGTCGCGCCAGTTATTTGGTTGCTCACATCAGCGCAGCAGCGCGTTCTCGCAAATGCGCTGGGGGCCTCCACGCACAACAACAGTACAACGACTACACCACAAGGACCACAAGGGAAGCTCTCGGTTCTCGTGGCGGCGAGTGATATGCCGGACGACACACAGCCTGCGCACACACCATCGCAGCCAGTGCTGAAGCCGTGTCGGCTCGACGCAAAGGTCATGGCGGCGCTCACGGGTGTCGCCGGTGCTGGGCCCTACCCGGTGGAGCGCTACTTCCTCGAAGACCTTGCCCAACCTCAGGCCGGTCCTCGCGGTGTGACGGACAACACGCGCGCTGCCGCTTCCTCAGTCACCGGTGCGCTGCCTCTCAGCCCCATCGCCGCACGTGGTGGTTTGCAGAGCTCGTCCATTCTCTTTCCGTGGCTCGCCACGCAGACATCGGCCAGGGCAGAGGACGAGAGGACTCGACGAGCCCCGCATCGCGGCAGCGGTCGTGATAAGCGGCAGTCAGGTCGGCGGTGCCCTCGCACAGGGGTAGAAGGTGCGTTGCTGTTGTCTCAAGACGGGCTTGCGCTGCTTCATCATCTCCAGAGTACCTTCTCCGCGCGGTTCCTCGCCGGCTCCGCTCTCGCTCGGCGTCCAAACGGGATCGATCGCGGCCTCTCGCAGCTCTCTGTGCAGCTTTACGGTCCACAGGCCAACCGTATTGCGGAGCTCGTCCTGCAGCTTCTTCAGGCGCTACGTATTGGTCGCGAAGAGCGGCAGCGAAGTGATGCGCACTGTGCCGAAGCGGGAACAGAAGCTGGCGATCTGTCATTGGAGGCCGCACATGTGCCCGATACTATTCTCCTCTTTTTGCCTGGCTTTGCAGAGATCCAGCTCGTTCTTCAAGCGCTCGAGCGTCGTTGCGGGCACACATTCCAATCGGCGAGCGGACCACCACGCGGTGATGGCGATGGCGCGCCGTCATCATCATCATCATCACCCTCATCGTCGTCGTCCTCGCAAGCGCGCGAGACCGTGACGGAGCCGGTTACTGTCCTCCAGTACGGCAAAGAAACCTTCAGTGTGCCCGTCCTGCACGCGGCGGCCGTGGGTAGTCCGCAGGCGTGGCTTCATGCCACCAGCGACACGCGCCACGCCCCACAACAACGTCTCGTGCTCGCCACCAACGTCGCGGAAAGCTCCTTGACGATTCCCGGTGTTCGCGTCGTGCTTGATGCCTGTCTGACGCGTCGCTTCGTTGCCGATCCCATCACGGGCACCACAGTCAAGGCCACCACGCTGGCCAACGCCGGCAGTCTTCAGCAGCGCTGCGGGCGCGCGGGACGAACAGGGCCAGGCGTGGTGATTCACCTCGCCCCTCGCGCGCTCTTTCACTCCGAGGAGACCAATCAGTTCTCTTCCTCCTTCACCTCTTTCGAGCCTCTCTCGGAAAGCTTGACGGCTGTTGCACTGCGAGTGAAGAGCCTGCTTGCAGGCTCGCCAGCCGCCTCGTCATCGTCGTCACAGACCTCTCCCCGGCTGGGTGTGCCGGTCTCCACGATACTGCTCTCGATGCCGTGCCCGCCCTCACGACTAGAACTGGAAGCGGCGTATCAGAGTCTGGTGGACATGGACCTGTTGCTGCCCGCCCCCTCTCCTTCTTCCTCCTCCTCCTCACACTCAACTTCTCCTTGCGGTGACGCTGAGCCACAACGACAGACACGCCGTGAGGCAGGTGCGGCGATGCCTGCAGGGCCTCATCGCATGGATCACAGTGCGTTGAGTCCTAAGGGCCGCCTTGTCGCCCTGCTCCCGATCCCCATCGAGTCCGCGCTGCTCATTTATCACGCGTTTGCGTTCTCGTGTGCCGAGGAGGCGGTGCTGGTTGCGTGTGCGATGACGGTGCCTTCTCTGTTCACGACACCACGCCTCGCGACGGATGCCGCGGGTGTCAATCAAAACGGGCCAGACGTGATGATGACGACGACGAGAGAGGCAATGGCACGCACACGACACAATCGCAAAAGTGGCGGACGCAGTGCAGACGCGGCACGCGCGACGGAGGCAGTGGAGGCCATCACCTTCTCCCCACTGGAGCAGTACACGCAGCACCTTCTCGTGCAGCGTCAGCTTGCAGGGGCGGTGTCAAGCGGGGAAGAGGACACGGCGTCGAGGTCGGCTGCGCAGAGCAGTGCGATGGAGAATCTCAGCGAGCCTCTCGTACTGCGGGCTCTTATGCGGGAGTGGTATGCGTCTCCATCCTCGCTGCATCTCATGCGGCTTCAAAGCAAGTATCGGCTCAATCGTAGTGCCGTGCGCAGCGTAGATCTTGCGATTGCGCAGTGCTGTCAGCGTCTGCTGCACTGCCTTCACGCGGCCAGCGACGGCCCGCCAGAGACGCCGACTGCGGCAGATACGGAGGATGACGCGCACGCCTACTTTATGCTCTCCGCGTCGTCCGCCACAACGAAAAGGGATAGCGGGCTGCCCACTCTCGTGGACTCGCTATGGCCTCCGCGCTACCGCGAGCGTCTGGCACACTCCCTTTATCGATTGCGCCAGGCCGCGCTGGCACGTGCGACGCACCGTCTTTCGCCCTCGCCATCACCGCACGAAGGACTGCCACAGTGGTATGGCGCTGAGCGGGAGCTGGTGCGCTTGATGGAAACGACATTTCGAGGCGGCGGAGGTACGGAAGGGGTGCGCCACGGCAACAGAGGAAGAGGTGGTAATGGTGGTGGTGGTGTTGTGCTGCACCCGTGCCTCGATGATCCACGAGCCGCGACGGACTCGCACGGGCACGGGCAGCGCTCCGGTGCGTCTCCGCCTGCTATTCTCCGTGGTAGCGCCGAGTCACGAGGCCGCACGCTCGCCGTGGACCTGCCGCAGTACACGCACCGTGCGCGTCTCTTTGCGGCTCAAAAAGACAGCGCCCAGAGCACGCTCTGCTTCGGCTCTCCAGAGGATCGCTTGCGTGCGGCGTTCGTCGCTGCCTTCAGTAGGCACACCTTGCACGGCACAGATGGTGGCTATCGCAGGCACCATCGCCGACTGACGCGCAATATGGCTGTCCTTGGCTCTACAGACGCCGCGTGTCGTCCAAAGGACACGGACGCGGTAGACGTTGACAGTGACGCCGCCGACGCGAATGTGGCGTCCTTCACGCTTGATGTGCGACCACTTTCTGGGCTCTCCTCCTCATTCTCACGTCCACCCGCATCGCGTGCCGCGTCGCGCACGACCAGCGCAGACAAACACGGCGGTGATGTGCAGCCTATCGCCTTCACTCCACACGCTCTTCTGGAGGCCCTGCGTGCGTTTCTTGGCAAACAGCGCGTGGCGCAGGCGGAGTTGTTTCGAGACGGGCGCACCGCTGTTGTTCGCTTCACGCGATGTGAGGGTGCGATGTCCTCATCCTCAGCGGGTACAAGCCGATCAGCCGAATCGCCTTCAAAGGTGCGCGTGGCACGCCCACTCGTGCGGCTCGCACCATTCGGCTACAGTCTTCTCCTCGCCGCACAAGGCGTGCTGCAGCGTGTGCCGGCTGATTTGTCCCGCCTCCAGCTCACCGATGAAGCCACCGCGTCACACGAGCGAGAGCGCGGACGCAAAACGAAAGCGGGAGAAGAGGAGGCAACCCGTGGCCACAAGCATTCTCAACAACCACAACAACAGCAGCAGCGCGGCACTCAGGATCGAGAAGCCGTCAATGCCCACAAGAGTGCGGCCTCGGTGCACCAAGACAGGTCGGCGATGCCGTCCGCTGCACCGCAGTTCGACACGCATGAATCGCCTTCAAAGGTGCGCTGGCATGACCACATTTACGGTACGCAGCGTGTGCTGCACAGGGCCGATGTAGAGGCACTCGGGCTTGGCGCATGGTTCCCTACGCCACCGTCCTCCCCGTCGTCGTCGCGTGCAGAGGTGACACGGTATCCTGAGACAAATCGCAGCCACGATGACGCCACAGACGCATTCGTGGAGACAGACCAGACCGAACCCACCAATTCCGATCGTGACGTACAGCATGCAGCCGCGGTGTGGAGCGTGCTCTCGCCACTTAACATCACGCGTGGTATTTACTGGAAGGTGTATCTCCCCTCGGCAGCGGCGTGGTGGTGGCGGCGGCGGCGTGCGGCGGAGACGGGCACGTCGTCACACGGACAAAGGTCCTCTTCGCCGAGTCGCGATGTCAGCTTACCCCCTTCTTACTGCCCTCTGTGCCACACCACGTGCGTCGGTGGCGCTCAGGTCGTCGCTTCTCACTGTCGCGGTCAAGCCCATCTTCAGCATCTCTTCTTCGCCGTGCAGCACCACATGCACGCCGCCCAGCTCGCCTCTCTGGTCACGTCCACAGCGGATATGGGCACGCATACGGCGGAAGAAGAAGAGGAGTGTGCGCCATCACCATCAAGCTCACGACACACAGCCACAACAACGCCGGAAGCAGGTGTGCGCATGCCTTCTGAGCAAGCGCTGTTCCTCCCCTCATTGAGCTCCCAGACCGCGCCGGAAGCTGCGCCGCCTCTGCCACTGGAGCTGTACGCCTGCCGGCTCGCACCGCTTTCTTTTCTGAACGCCCTGCAGTGGGAGGCATCAAGCGCGGTGGTGCCGCTTGCCATCGCGGGTGCGCTTGTGTCGTCATCCTCCTCTTCTTCCTCTCCTGCTGCTTCATGGTCGTCGTCGTCGTCATCGTCACCGATGGCAGCGGTGGAGTCAGCTGTGTTGACAGCGCATCACGTGTGGGTTATCCCGCCCGTAACGCCCCCGCGCGATGCGGCACGCAAGCCAATCAGCACAGCTTCCGCCGCTCTCGCTGACACACGCCACGCTGGAGAAATTGAGGCATCAGAAGCAGCACCTGTTCTCTCGACTGGCGGCCTTCTCACGCTGGCGGGGTTTGTGACGGCCTCCACGAAACGCTCGCCTGCGTTCTTTCTCTTCAACACTTCTCACACACACGTTTTCGCGGTGCAGCTTCGTGGGCATGGCATGTGGAGCTTCATGGCGAACCCACTGCCTGTCCGCGAGCTGGGGCCGCTGGCGTACATGATGGGGGGCGGCGCCTGGCCCGGTGTCATGCATCTTCTGCCTTCGTCGTCGTCGTCGACGATGAGCAGCAGCAGCAGCAGCAGCAGCAACGCATCTCACATCTCCTCCTCCTCTTCTCCTTCTGTTCGAGAAGACCTGCATTGGTGTGTGCCAGATGTTTCACTATCGTGTCCGCAATGCACATACTACGCGCCCACATCACCAAGCGAGGCCACCGTGCTGGCTGTCTTTCTGCTCGTTCTGCATGACTATTCACAGGCGCAGCGGCGCATGGTCAGTCTAGCGGACTTTGTCGAGCGTGTGGTGGCCAAGCTAGACATGGATTCAGTACACACATCTTCCGCGCCGTCCTCGCATGGCGTGGCGAGACTCGCTCGTGTGTTCGCACAACGCCAAGCGGACGAGGTGCGTCTGCGGGAGCGTGCTGAAGGCGCACACGAGGCCTCACCCGATGGTCAAGAACGTGCAGGTCAGCGCCTCCTCGCAGGTGACTCGCTCGTGTCTGTGCTGCAGTCCGTGGGGTGCCAGTTTGTGATGCCACCACATGGGCTCTCCGCGGCTCAGAGGCAGAACAGTATGTCCGACTCAGCGGTTGGAACGCCTGCGCTGTTCTCCTCACGTGCCCTCGCCGTGCAGGGTGCCTCTCTAGAAATGCAGTTCACCGTGCCCACAGCGTTGCCCAGCTTCTTCCCCACACGTGCGTTGAGCAGTCTGACGCAGCAATTCTACGAGACCCGCAGCGGTGCCGCTATGGGTGTTGGTGCACGACGGAGAGCTACTTCAGAACAGAGCCACGCAGCGCCGGCATCAGCATCCTCGTCTCAGCGATCACCGTCGTCGTTGCGCTTTTGAGTGCAAAAAAAAAAAAAAGTGAAGGCCGTGCGCATGTCGCTCTCCGCACTCAGAAGTGTTTTTTTTTTTTATTTACTCACATAATTACAGATTTATTTCAAACACAGAAAGAAAACAGAGAGAGAGAGAGAAAGAGAAAGAAAGAAAGAAACCAGTACATCTCAACGCAGCATTGTGTAGCTCCAGGATGCGATACGCACCCTCAAGAAATGCAAAAAAGAAAGAAAAAAGCCAGAGGTGGTTCTCTTCCCCGATCTTCACAAAATCCACTACAATAACTGTTCCTTCTTCTCGTGCTATTTCTTATTTCTTATTTCTCAAAACATTTTTTTTTACACGCACAAACAAGCCGAAGTCACGATGCGCCGTATTCATCGGCATGTGTTGTCCTCTCGTCAGTGTGATATCACTGCAGCTCAAGCTGTTCCCGCCGTCTTCGCACAGCATCGCCTTGTCAGCTCGAATGCTCCCGAAGTTGAGGCCAACGCGTGGAAATCTCACAACTTCGAGCAAGTTGACCAACAACAACAACAACAACAGCACGCGCAGAAATCAAATCCTCTGCCTCGGCGCCGCTTTACAAAACGAACGAACTACGCAGACCGAGACGCGGTCTACGAGGCACGACACGGCACCGAGACTCAGCACCCGTTTGACTCAACAACAGCAACAACGGACGCGCACTTTGCACATGCGGTACTTCAGTACGAGCAGCAACTCCGCGCCGCGCAGGCCACAACGCGTGCCTCTGGTCACGTCGATGAGCTTTCTTCAGCCTCGTCGCGGCGCACATGGCGAGAGTGTCGTGAGCGTGTGCTGCTAGAACTTCTTCAGACGCGCCGTTTTGGCGTGTCGTGGGTTGTCGGACTGTGGTGGCGGTACGTCATGGCTTACGCCGCGTACGTTGGTCTCGGAGGGCACATTGAGTTCTACACACGTCGCACAGTCGCTCCTCCACCGTGTGCATCACTCACAGCGCAAGATGGGGAGAAGGCTAATGGTGGGCATAGCCCAGAGGCAACACCCATGTTGGGTGCGTGTGGAGGCATCTCGTCCTCCTCCGTGATGCCGCGCGACAGAAGGGAGGCGAGTAAGGCGCAACCATCGGATGCGTTGACAGAAGAGGCCGCACGGCCAGCACGTGTGCAGCAATCACGCGGTGTGCTAAAGGACAGAGCTCTCGACACCGTCTACATTGGCTCAAGCAACATCCATAGCCGCGGTCTCTTCACCGCCACGCGGCTTGCGCGCGGCACACGCATCATCACAGAAGCGCAACGCTCGTTTCTTCTGATCCCCAGCTTTCTCCGTCTACTCGCGGACACGCACGAGAAGCTGCCTGACACGTGGCACTACACGCACCCGTCCGGCGCGCTGCCTGAGCTGATTGTGCAGGCGCAGCCACATCATTTGCTCAACCACAGCTGTGAGCCCAACGTGGTGTCAGGCTTGTCTCCAGCCTTTTGGGAGGCGGCCGCGGCAACGGAGCGTGCTGATTTACATGAGCGTATTTCCAGCTGGGCGTACTTCGCCGACCCAAACAGCTTCTTCCTCTCACGCGATGTGGAGGCGGGAGAGGAGTTGACGCTGGACTATAGTGTGCGTGTCGCGCCCATGACGGCGGCGGCGACCTCCACGATGGACACCGGTGCCTTTTTACAGGTGTGCCGCTGCGGGTCGCCGTCGTGTCGGCAGTTTATCTACCGCGCACGTCCGGAGCTACACGCGTACCTTCACAAAATTGCCACACGCCCCAACGCCTCCTGCTTCGACACCGCGCGTGATTTGCTCGGACTTGGGGTAGACGATGAGTCCGTGTTGCTCTCGCTGCTTCCATCACGCGCACCGCTGGTCGCCTACATCCACGGCAAGCCGCTTCATGAGCTGGCCGCGACGACCCTTGATGGACGCGGGGTTGGCGTGGCGCCTGCTGCTGCGGCGGCGGCAGTAGCCTCCGCGGACATGCAGCTCAGGAAATTCCTCAAGGGAGATATTATCGTGTGTTATCGGCACGTCTTCCGCGACTTGAATGAGGCCGCGCCGATCGATGTGGTGGCGAACAAGTAAGCGGTTCTGGGTGCTCTGTCGTTGTCATTATCGCTCACATGTTCTTCCTTCTGTTATGTCTTTGTGGTTGTTGTTGTTGTTGCTGTTACGGTTATATTACTCACAGACAAAAAAAAATTGAATACGAATACTCAATCTCTATTCTATGGTCAGCGCGTGTCATCTGTTACTGTAAGCGCTCGTCGTTGTCTCGCAAACCTCTCTCTCACACACGCACCTGGTCAGTGCGAAGCTATGTCTGTAGAAGCAAGGAATATGTTTTTGCCTCGTATGTGGGGAGGAGGGTTGATCTTGTCATGTGCCAGTTGCGGGCGTCAACACACTATCATCTATCAAATGCGCGTTCCTTTTTTTTTCTCTCTCTCTCTCTATCTATCTATCTATCTCTGTCTCTATGTTCGCTCACTATTCCTCTTGTTGTCGTCTTCTTTTTCTCTTTCTTTGCTTTGCTCTGCGATTCACACTCACGTCGACACATTCAGTTTGCCCTCTTTCCCTCCTAACTCCAAGCCTTTTTACCCCCTTTTTCTCTTCTCTAACACTTTCTCCTTTTTTTTTTTTTACCACAAAGAAAGAAGATCAAAGAACTTCCTCGGAAGCCCTCTTTCTCTTCAGCAAGAAAAAAAATCAAACAGCCTTTTTTTTTTCTTTCTCCCTCTCCGTCGTTTCACTCTCCCGTTTTCAACCTCGATGAGTAACCATGGTACACTGTGCAATGTAGCTCACTACACCGATCTCCAGTATGCCGAGCATGTTCCTGCCCCACTCACCAACGGGGACGCGTTCTTCCCTGAAACAAATTTCCACCTCCACCACAACGCCAACAACAACAGTTTCGCTGCCACGGATGTCTATCATGGCGTCGACAAGAATGCCATTCTGCAGCTGCGCGACCAGATGGCGCATCTTCGCGCAGGCGTGCTGATCGCAGATGCCACAACCCCCACCACAATTACTACCAATAAGAACAGCAGCAACACGATCATCGCCGCCGCCGCCACAGGGGAGAACACCAGCCCGAGCGATGACGCCGTCGCGAGCCGCCAGTGGCTTGTTAACGCATTTCTCGCCGAAGGCATGTCCGACGTGAACGATGGCAAGCCCTACTCCGGTTATCCTCTCTACGGTCGCAAGACGGCTGAGGAGCGCCTTGACGCCATTCGCAGTGTCCTGCACGAACACCTTCGTGTGGACGTTCACCTCCCCCATCGCGTCGCCAAGGATGAGACTGATGAAAGCGATGACCTATACGAGGACGAGACGCGCTCAGCGGGGGCCCCGCCCGTCGTGGTGGTGGAGTCGCGTGAGCAGTACTGGCGCCGTCTGGCACGGCTCTACATACAGAAGGGTCAAGACGTCGCGATGGGCACCGCTGCCGTGTGCGGCGTCGCGCCATTTGAGCCCGAAGACCCATTCTACATGATTGATCTCGGGCGCGTGGTCGAGCAAATGGCGCTCTGGCGTCACTGCCTGCCCATGGTGCGCCCTCACTTCGCCGTCAAGTGCAATCCCACGCTGCCGATCATGCAAGTTCTCTCCGCCCTGGGCGCTGGCTTCGACTGTGCCAGCAAGGCAGAGATCAACCTCGTGTTGGAGCACCAGCTCGTGGACTCGCCAGATGACATTGTCTTTGCCAACCCATGCAAGCAGCCTGGTGATATCAAATTTGCGAACGCGGCCGGCGTCTTCTACACCACGTTTGACAATGAAGAGGAGCTGGAGAAGCTCGCCAAGCACATGCCCAACGCACGCGCTATTCTTCGAATCGCCACTAACGACAGCTCTGCCAAGTGTGCCTTCTCCACGAAGTTCGGTGCTCGGCTCGCACAGGTCCCCGCCCTCCTGGCACGCGCCGCGGCTCTGCACATGGACATCTACGGTGTCAGCTTTCACGTGGGCAGCGGAAATAACGACCCTCAGGCCTACGTGATGGCGATCGAGGCCGCCCACGACGTCTTCGAGCAGGCGGCCCGCTACGGCTTCAACTGCACGCTGCTTGACATTGGCGGTGGTTATCCGGGTACACGGCGTCTGTCCTCCGGCGCCGCTGAGGGAGGGGTTGAAGAAGAAGAGGAGGGCATTGCCTTCGAGGCCATCGCCGCCGCGATTCGCCCTGTGCTGGTTCGCCTTTTTCCAAACACCACGATCATCAGTGAGCCCGGGCGCTTCTTCACCGCCGCCACCCACGCCGTTGCGATGAATGTGTTCGCCAAGCGCACATTGCGCCTGTCTGAGTCGGAGAAAGACCGCTTCGCCGCCGACTACCCCACCATCGCCGCACGCCTCGAGGCTGAGGAAAAGGCACCGCACTCTGTCGTGGCCTCTGCTGCAGCTGCCCTTGTTGGCGTTGCCAGAGACACCGCAGGAAACGATGACGACGACGACAACGGCGATCGCGCTGATCCTGAAGACGTGAAGGCTGGTGGTGCGTCGCGTGAGGTCAGCTGGGAAGAGCATCAGTACTACGTGAACGATGGACTTTACCACAGCTTCAACTGCATCGTCTTTGACCACGCTCACCCGCGCCTGTGGCTGCTTGATGACGGCGACGGTGCTGATCTCCTCGCCGCGGCTAACAGCACCGCCGCTGAGAACTGTCCTGATCGACACGCACTTCTCTCTGCGACTGCTGCTGCTGCAGGAGATCACACAGGTGCGCGTGCGGAGGCTCCTCCGGCGCGACGCATCTTGGTCACGACCACACTGGGAAGTGATTCTGACAACGAGGCCGCGCCGCTCCCGAGCGAGATGCTGGTCGGTGGCGCGGAGCTGACGGCAGAGGCAGCAGAGGCAGCAGCTACCGTGATCGCCACAGAAGGCACGAGCGTGGTGGCCAGCGTCATCACCATGGCGGCGGAAGCGGGGGCCGAGACCACACCGCACCTCGCGCCCGCCTCTGTGCCTGAGGAAGAGGCCTTGTTTCCGCCTCATCAGTCCTTCGCGGCGGACTCCTTCGCGTTGCGCACGTCCCAGTGGGCACGTCAGGCCGAGGCCGAGGCCGTGTCGCGTCGCCTCGAACGTGCGCCTCGCCCTCTGCGCGTCTCCACCGTCTTCGGGCCGACCTGTGACTCGCTCGATTGCATTCTCAAGCAGCAGCCTTTTCCAGAAATGCAGGTTGGAGATTGGCTTCTGGCCCCGGACATGGGCAGCTATACCACTGCCGCTGGGTGCCCCTTCAACGGCTTCGCCACCCGTCGCCGCGAGCTTGTTTGCTCGGTGAAGCTTCTCTAGAGGTAAATATATATATCTATATATGAAGAGTGGGAAACGAAAGAAGAAAGAGAAAGAAACAAATAAAAGAAAAAAGGTGAGCAAGAGACTTAACGGGGCAATAGTACACGACAAGGAAACAAAGGAAACAGAAGCAAACAATTGATGACACAAAACATAGTGACGGAATGGAGAGGTGTACAAGCTGCCTCTCTCTCCCAACATCTCCTGTCTCTCTCTCTCTCTTTCCATCTCGTTGCCATTCTCAAAAAGAATAGTTGTACCCTTTTTTCTTGATATTACTGTGTTTTTTTTTTATGTGTTGCCCGCGCGTCTGTGCGCCATACGACCGCTTTTTCTTCTTTTTTTTTTTGCATCTCAGTCTATACGGCCTTCATATCTGTTTTTCTTTTCTTTTCTTTCTTTTTTTTTTTTTTTGGAGTACAGCGCCCTCTCTACTTGACCCTCGCCCTTGCACATGCTCAGGCTGACTGTTTCTCCTGTTTTTCTTTCCTCGCCTTCCCTTCCTTTTTTTTTTTTCCATGCTGTGTGGAATTTACTCCACTTTAATTTCTTGGTTTGGGGCTAAATTCCCCCTTCCCATTTTTTTACTTTTTCAATCTTTCTTTCGCCTTCATTTTTTTTTCTCTTTGATGTCATCTCGTTTACTGCGCTGACAGCACACCACGTAACTGTGCGTGCCTACTCCCATTGTCTTTCGCATTCTTTCTTCCTCTCTCCCAGTGAAGGAATGGGTGAACAAGAACAGTTAAAAACAAGAAACACAAAAAAAGGGTAAAAATGAAATGACAGAAAAAGAGATCAAAGCCATGGCCAACCATGCATATTCCTTTTTTTACTGGTTTTTTTTAACGTAAGGTCAGGTGTTCAGCTTCTTTTCCTTCTTCGTTTTTTATTCTCTGTGCATCTCTCGATCTGTACTTACCATGTGAGTAAATAGGTCAGAGACTACGCATGATTGGAGCACTGAATTCAAACGTAAAGCAAGAAGTCGATAAAGGCTTGTCAGTGTCAATGCAGGAGGTATTGTTTTGTGCTTTTTTTTTTTTTCATTTTCTTTAGTATAAATTTTCTCTGGATATCGTTTCTACAGTGAGTCGCATCGTCTTTGCGGAGTTGCTTTCCGATAAAAAGAAGATTCAGCTACTACCAGTTACGCACAACACATAATCACTCTTTTTCTTTTTTTTTTTTCATTTTTTTGTGTTAAAACGTGATAGATGTGGATGTTTCGAAAGCATTGTGCGTTTGTTCTTCGTTATCTTTTTTTTAGCTGAATCTTGTGCCATATGGCGCGCTAAGGTCGCTCTCGCCTACAATCTTTCGTTTTTTTTTTTTCGTTGCCTAACTCACTGATATCCTTTGAAATAATAACCTCCTCGCAGAATGTACTCTGTTGACACAATGGTAAAGACAAGATAACTTGTTAAAAGCTGCACTGAAATCTGTTTTTTCTTCCGTCTCTCTTTTTTTTTTTTTCTTCCTTTCTCTGTGCCACACGGTCGTGTTTCGTTGACGATGCGCCCACATTTCTTTCCCTTCTCTCGTCCTTCATGGAGTTAACTATGAAGACTTGGAAGTGATGGTGTCTTGTGTCACCGTTCTCTTTTTTTTTCTCTCTCTCTCTCTCGTTGCGGTGTAATGCAGTGATCCTCTCTCTCTCTGACTATCTATCGTTACCACTCTCACATGATAAAAAGATTGAAGGAAAAGGGAAAACTGCACTCGGCAAATGCGTCGTTCTTGATTGTTTGTGTCAAGAAGTCACATTTTGTTGTCACCGAAAGCGAAGCAGAGACAGACACAAGAACAAAAAAAAACAATAATATCTTTTCTAAGACAGACTTGCACATCTGTATTTCTTCTTCTTTTTCTCTTCCTCTCTCTTTTTTTTTTCATGCACATGCGCGCTGCCGATTTTTTTGTGTTTTTGTTGTTGTGAACACAATGAAAAACCACCTGCTTGTGTGTCTGTATTGCGAGAGGGACGTGAAGCTGTTTTCAGCAGAAAAACGATCCAGTGATCTCACTGACAAAAAAAACGGAAAGATAATTTATTTTTCAGATCTCGCATGTTCGTGCAAAATATATACAAAAAGAAAAAGNGTTAACAACAAAGGATCACTTTTTTCTTTTCTTTTCAAGCGTGAGCTTCACCAATGGCGTTTCATTCTCCTCACCTTTCATTACGCTCCTAGCATTCACTTGTCTTCTCCGCCTTCTTTCTTTCGTGTTGTAATCGTTTTGATTAATATATTCAGTTTTTCTTTTCCATCCTTTCTGTTTTTTTTTCTGTTTGTGTGGTCTCTCCGTGCGAGACGACCACAGCTGTTTCTCCTTCTCTCTCTCTTTCAATAACAACATGGACGCGACGACACGGCCAGCCGCCCTTCGTACGCTGCCAGGCGCCTCACGTGCCTTCATCACGGCCTCGCACGATACCTCCACCACAAGTGCCGCCACAGCACCCGCCTCAACCTCATCACCGGGAGTCTCCTCGGTCGAACGGACAACACCGCGTAGTCATCTCTCACAGTGGGCCTTGCGCCGCGAGGCTGAGCAGCAGCACGGCATACACGAGCCAATCACATCGGGGCCGCCAGCGCGCACACAGGCGAGTACCGCGAGACCCCTCACCGTGTCGAAGCTGCTTCACAACACGAGCACCACCACAGCCGCGTCGACAACGTCAACCTCAAATGACGCACGAGGGGAAGAGATTCAGCACAATGATGGCGAGGAGGCGAGTCGGAGGCGCAGCGCACGTCGTGTCGATGGCAGCGGACCGGAGCGGCCCGTGCAGGCCGCGATGTACCTGTCCACGATGGGGCTCTCCCCGTCTGGGGTTGACGGTGACACACGCGAGATGTCGTCCGAGATGGATTCAGTCTTGGGGGCTCGTCGTGCGGCGGTTGAAGCTGTGGGTGCGGCCGTTCCCCGGGCACATCTGTCTCTTGTGGCGGCCCTGGAAAGCTCCAACGCTTCCAGCGAAGGGCACCCCGTTCTTCAGACGGAAGACGCTATCGCGCAGCACATGAGCCCACAAGACGCAGAGGAAGAAGATGAAGAAGACGAGGAGGAAACCCGCGATGCGGTGGTGAGCAGCTCCGACCTTTCCGAGAGCGACGTCGCTGGCCGTGTGTTAACCACACTGCAAGAAAAGGACACGCTCATCGCCTCCCTCTCCGCTGCGCTGCGTGTGGCTGAGTCAGAGGCCCTGTCGCTCCGTCAAGAGCGGGCGTACTGGCGAGAACACGCACAACAACTAGAAGAGGAGCTCGCCATCAAGGCACGCACAATTGAAGTTCGCATGACACCGCCACCGCCACCACCACCAGCGGTCGACGACCGCGCAGCACAGGGAGGGATCTCTCCAGGGGCACACGCCGCCATCGCGTCGCGTCTCACGGAGGCAGAGGCCAACGCTGCCCAGCTTCAACAACAGCTAGAGAAGAGCGACGTGGCTCTCCGCCGCACCCGTGACGAACTCACCGAGGCGCAGCAAAGCTGGGAGCTGCAGCAAGTCACTGCCCGTGCCGCGCAAGAGCAGATTCGCGCACTCGAGCAGCGCTGTCAGCAGCTTCGGCAGCAGCTGGTAGACAGCCAAGGTGACAAACGTGAGGACGTGGCCACCTTGCGTGCACACATCACACAACTCCAAAACCAGCTCGATGACCGCACACACGACCTCAAGGAGAAGGAGAGAACACACAAGCGCGAGCTGGCGGGCCTGCATAAGGAGATGGAAGCGCTGAATGACCAGTTCGAGGCGCAGCTCACTGCCATCAAGACAGCCTCCGCGTTGCAGGAAAAGATGACCCAGGCCCAGCGCGAGGTGCAGCAACTCCGTGACGAGGTTGTCCGCATCAACCACGACTGGCATCTCAAGATGAAGGCGCTGGAGGCGCAGGGTCAAGCACACAAGCGTGACGCCGACTCACAGGCAAGAGAGAAGATTGCTGTCATGCATGAACGCGACGCCCTGCAAGAAACGGTGAAAAGCGCTGAGCACGAACTCACCTGCACGCGCAAAGACTTGAGCGAACTCCGCGAAGCCCACGCGTGTGCGCATGAGGAGATCTCCGCTCTTCGCATGGCGCTTCAGCGTCAGTCCACCGCGTCCGCCGAGAACGCACTCGCCTCCGCCCGCCACGCCCAGCGTGAAGCCGACCACCAGCAGCGTCTCAACGCGCTCGAAGCAGCTCTCAAAGAGGCTCGCGAGCAGGCACAGCAGCGCGAGCAGGACATGGATCAGCTCCGCGACGCTCTCGCGCAGCAGGTCGAGACGCTTCTCGCCGATGAGGCGGCCAAGCAGGCTGATGTGGCTGAGCAAATTCGTGGCTGCACGCTCTCCGCGGAGAAGATGGAAGAAGCGGTCGTCACTGCAGACGAGCGGCGTCGCCTCGCGGAGGACGCGCTGCGGTGCGCGCAGGAAGAGGTTCAACGTGCGCACGCAAAAGCTGACCGACTGGCAGTGCAATGTCAGAATGACGTGCTCGAACATCAGGAGCTGGCCACCGCCATGACCGCCTTTCATCGCGAGAAGCTGAACGAGGCCCTCGCTGCCCTCACCGTTTCCGAGAAGAAGCGTGAAGAGACTGAATCGAGGCTTGCCGAGACGCAGAACGAAGTCCATCGCGTGACGACGGCGCTCGCCGCTGCCAAGCAGGCGCTCGCAGATAGTCAACGTACAGGTGCCGAGCGAGAAAAGGCATGCGCAGAGTTGACCGAAGAGCTCGTGGAGACCAAGACGCAGCTCAAGGCCGCGCTGAAGGCCCAGCTCGCACAGGCACGCGCGACGAATAAAGCAACGCGGCGCTGCGCTGCGTGTGTTCAGCAGCTGGAAGCCTACAAGGCACAGACACGCACGACGCAGCGCGATCAGCACGCGATATGGACGCTGATCGGTAATCTGGCAGCGCTACTCGACACAAGCCTCGCGACATCGCCTGAGCGTGTGCGGCTCTCGAAGGAGGCGAGTACACCACGAATGACAACCACCACAACAGCCCCAGCAGGGCGAGGCGGTCGTGATGGTAAACAGCGCACGCAGCTGCGAAGGATCACAAAAGATGCGCAGAGCGACGTCTGCGCGTCATCTCTCATTCCTCTGGATGAACTTGTTCAGCGCACGCAAGCTCTGCGGTGGTGGAATCTTGCGCAGCAGCAGCAGCAGCAGCAGCAAGACGAAGCAGCAGAAGGCCACCGACAGAGCAACAGCGGCAGCGCCGCCGACGCGGACGAGACTTGTTGGAGTGAGGCGATGTCCTCCTCTGCATCGTCATCCGCGTGCACGAGCAGAAGCGCGTCCTCCAGCCTTGTCGGTCACGCATCAGAGCCCGATGACACAACTATTGGAGAAGCACAACACGCCACGCCGCGTGCTCGAGAGGGGACCAAGTCACCAGCCTCATCGGCCTCTTCTGTCGTCGTCGTGATGAGCGCGACATCGCATGAACGTGCGCGGCAGACGCAGACGAAGAAGAAGAAGGAGAAGAAGGCAGCTCGCAAGAACCTGAAAAAAACGTCCTCGCGGGTGGTGCCAGGGCATTCAGCGCCACCACAGATTGCCACGCTGCCCATGCCGCCGCTGACAGACGCTCTGCGCTCTCTTCTGCATGCTCTGGAGAAGCTGCGTGATGAGCAGCTGCTACTTCGACGTGGCGTGGAGACGAGCCGCACTGCGGCGGAGACGTTGCAGAACGAAAAGAGGCAACTTGAGCAGCGCTGTGTCCATCTCGAGCGTCAATTTGCTCAGGAAAAATCGGAGGCTGAAGACGCACTTCGATCTGCGAGTTATCGCGCACAAGTCGATCTTAACAAAGCCATCGCGGCGGTCGATGTGCGTTGGCAGAGAGAGATGGAAGCCCGTGTCAAAGATGTCATACGACACAACGAGGAGGCGAACCTCTCCGCAGAGGCAGCTGAGAAGCGTGTGCGCTTTGACCGGTGCCAGCGCGTCGCGGAGGAACTAGTAGATTTCATCGCGCGCATCCCGGAGTGCCTCAGCGCGTATCAGCAGCGAAACGCAAAAGAAGAAGAAGAGAAGCAGGCGCAAGTGGACAGGCGAGCGCTCATGGTGGCCGCCAAGGAAGGTCAGGGAATGGCGTCATTGTCTCCACAGTCACCAACACCGCAACGGCAACGGGCCATGTGTCCTCCTGAAGGTGAGCAACTCGAGCCGCCCGGTGCGGAACTGCGCACCCTCTGCGATGACATCTCCCGCGGGCTGCTCGGTCTCGATGGCGGGTGGCAAGATCTTGCCGATCTGTGTGCGATACAGAGAGCACCGACGATGACTGCCATCACCCCTTCCAGCACACAAATGGCCATGTCTGGTGACCGCCAAGGGGCGCACGAGCTCACCCTTGCGTCAGGCCGCACTCGGGAGATGAACATGGCCGCCACCGCGCCTACGAAGGAAAGTTACATCAACACAAGCACGAACAAGAGAGCGATGACAGAAGAATGGGGTTGGTCTCAATCAATGCTACTCGATGTTGAAGATGCCCTTCTCGACTACCTCACAGCACGTTTGCACTGTGCGCCGCCAGAGGTGGAGCGTCATAGTGCAGTGACAAGACGTGCCAACTTCCGCGAACATCAGAAGGAGGCACATGGTGAGGTGCCACCGCCACCGCAGTCGCAGGCCAACGCCATTCGCGAGTGGGTGCGGTCATTGCGCGCGGTTGATGAAGGGATGTCGAAGCGCAGTACGGACGCACAGCGCGGTGCCGCCACCGTGGCGTCCTCGTCTGACCTGTTGTTGTCAAATATGTTGTCGACATGTTTGGCGTACGCTGTGGACAACATCATGGCGTGATGTGGTCATAAAATCTCGTTGGTGTATTCTCTTTTGAGTGTTGTTGTTGTTGTTGCTATGCGAGCTCGTTTGTCCATGTCTTGTATCTGTATGGAGGGATGGCGTCTCCCCCTCGTAGACACCGTTTTTTTTTTTTGCTTTTGTTGTTTATTATTTGTTTCCCCTCGTCTTTCTAGATAGACCTTTGCACACGTACATTAGAACCTGTTTTGTTTTGTTTTGTTTCCGAGCATTCAACGAAGAAAGAAAAGATAACAAAAAATTCATGAGTAAAAGGGACACGGGGCAACGCACAGAAGGAAAACAGCAAAACAGCAATGCCGTTCTCCTGCTCTCTCTCTCTCTCTCTCTTACACACAGCTGCTATCGTCATGTGTGTGTGTGTGTGCATGCTTCGTTGAATTAAAGCGTACTCGGCACTTTAAAGCATGGTGATATAGTATTTCTTCCGCATCTATGTACGCGAACGAAAGAGGGAAACATCACACCATTCGTCACTCGCATGCGGTTTTTTGCTCCCAATACTTGTTCTTGTTTATCTTGTTCACAACTCTCTTCCTTATCCTTTACCTCTCTCTCTCTCTCTCTCTCTTTCTCCCTTCCTTTATTTATTTATTTATTTATTTATTTATTTATTTATTTATTCTTGTGCAAAGAGAGTATAAAAAAAAGCCAACATAAGACGTGTGTTGGTGATTTGCTTTGTCAATCTCCTTTTCAGATTAATCGATCACACACGCACACACGCGCGTAGAAACAGAACACACAGAAAGCAAAGCAAAAGGAAAGGAGGGGGAAAGGATCATTCTGTGTGTGTGCGGCGTTGAATAGATTATTTTTTTTTTGAGTTGAATAACCTATTTTAGGGCTACTGGTGTTTTTCTTCGACGTCTTTGCGTTTTCTCTCTCTCTCTGGTTCTGTCGATTTCTTTTATCGACATGTTCGGTTCCAGTCTGACCGCAAGCGGCGGTGAATCTTTGATCTACCACGACGCCGGCATCGCCTCTACTTTCACCAAAGAACCCTTTCACACTCTTTTTCGCGGTGCCGATGTAGATGGCGGGACAGGCCGTCGCCTCAATCGAGGTCATTTAAATGCGCTCTGTGGCGGTGATCCTTCGTTACGTAGTCACCCCGAGCGGATTGAGTACTTCGCCCCGCCTGCCGCCGCCTCCTCCACGCTCTCCTCGTCTTTTGCGGCGAGTGCGAGTACGGGTGGTCGTGCACGTGGCACGCCGAGTGGGGCAATACCGCTCCAAATCGAAAGCTTCAGCCGTTCCTCTGCGGGGAAAGAAATTGCTGAGCCCGGGCGGACCCGGTCTCCTGCCGCGCTGAGCAAGAGCATGCACTTTCTCGTCGAGCACTACATCCGTCAGCCGCACACACCACTGGCCTTCACCGACACCAACACCGTATGGGGTTACTTGTGGGATCGCTTTCGAGGTATTCGTACCACGTGGATTCCGCAGCTGCCCGCCCCGACCAGTCCGGAGGCACTTGAACGGCTCTGTGCGTCACCACAAACAGCCTATGTCGATGCCGCCACAGGTCAAGCTGTGCCTGCTGGGGTGCTCGTGGAGGAGACGCGACAGCTCGCACAATGGCTTGAGTTCACCATCGCCTCTCTCTCTGTGGCGGCCGCCTACATGTGCCGCACGCCGGCTGGTTGTGCCCACTTTGCCGTGCACAACAAGAAGAACTTCATCGAATCCATGTCTCAGTGCTTCACATTCCTCGCAGTCTGGTATAGGGCAGAGGTGCGGCTGCGGCACGCCGAGTTCATCTCGCTGCTTCTCATCCTGTACGGCTTCCAACAAGGCGACAAGGCAGAAGATCGCGCTGCGTTTTGCCGCTTCTACAGCGCGACGGACACCGCGACTGGGGAAGAGATGTGGTACGCTGAGTCTGCAGCGGAGAGCGTGAACATGGCGCGTGTGTATGCGGAGCTGGAGAAGCAGCCCGCCTTGATGAATACTCCGACTGTGCGCCGTGTGCTGCGTCTCCTACAGTGCTGGGCACAGCGCAACTGGTTTGAGTTCTTCCGTCTCTGCCGCGAAGAGGAAGCCTTCTTGACGCCCCTGCAGCGATCCTTCTTGTTTCAATCCTTCACATACGCCAGATACCGTGCTGTCATGGACTTGGTGCTGCCAGATTTTAGCGTTTACGCGAAGTTGCGTGTGCGCGGGGCGATGCAGGTGAGTGTGCTGGCTGATATGCTGCTGATGGAAGGCGAGCACTGCCTTGTTTTTCTGCGCACGATGGGGCTGGGTAACTCCCTCATGAAGAAGACCAAATCAGACATCGCCGCCACCGGCGGCGTCCAGTCGATAGACCCTGTCTTACCTGACAGCGACAACGTGGAGGAGATTGGCGAGTGGTGGCTTCAGCTCTGCGACAAAGACACGAACCCGGTCGTGCTGTCTGCGCATTTAAAAGAGCAGTGTGAGAAGCACAAGACGGACCTCTTCTTCCCAACTTACCCCGAGTACTTTGGTTTCCGTGTGTGGCACGAAGCGTACACCTTGTACGGTCCTGCATCTGGTCTGGCCGGTGCGGGTGGCGGTGTGGATGCGAAGGAAGCTAGCAACGGCGATGGCTACTCAAGTCATGGCGAGGACGACTACGAGAACGAAGAGAACGAGGACTACGAGAGCGAAGAGAATCAAGAGAACGACGACGGGGACGAGGAGGAAGAGTACCAAGATGAGTACTACTCAGAAGACCTACCAGCACCACCGAAAGCGCGCAAGCCCACGCACAGCTCTGCGTCAAGACGCGATCAGCGCGAGGACACCACGGCCTCGTCAGGGCACGTCCCAACGCTTTCGGACGCCGTTCTGCTGCGGATGGAGGGGTGCCCAATTAACTTGGCGGAGGTCTTGGAGCCGTACTGTCCTCCCTACACCGCAAGCATGGCCACGCTAGCCCTCGCCGACGCGCCAGAGACTTTCTTTGACGTCATCACGCCCCACCGCCGCGAAAGGCTGTGGACGCACGTGCGGAGAAGTACGTTTGAGCGCCACACGTTGGCATCTCTTCCCCTCAACGCGCGGTCTGGTGATGGCGCTGTCTCGGTGCAACGCAGAGACAACCCCGATGCGTACGCGCTGCTCGAGGCGCACAAGGGTGAACTGCTTGAGCAACTCGACAAGGCCCTCCCAGTCTCTTCTGGTGACCCGCACTGGCGGCAAAAAGAAGGCACCGATGCTCTGGGGGACGAGATGGACGATGACGCAGTGTCGGACGTGTCGGACCTGACGGAGCGTGAAGAGGAAGAAGCGGAGTTTGGGCCGTACGTGGCCCTTCTGCATCGGCAGCTGGGGCTCTCCACGACAGGTGTGAATCGAGACGCCAAGGAAGAAGAAGAAGAAGCAGGCCACGCAGAGGAAGACGACGACGATGAGGCGGCAGGGGACAGCGTGCAGCCTGCGATCGACGCCACAAACGCTTTACTGGATTCTATCACACACAGTCACCACTATCTGTTCTACGCCCTGACACGTGACGAAGTCAGCGGACGCAAAGTCGTGCACCACGATGAATCCACGTCACGTGGTGCCTTACAGAACACGTTCCGGGCCTCTTGTCCATCACCATCGGCATCGGCGACGGTGGTCAATCCCTCTGTGTTGGCACTGCCTGAGACGGGCAGGACAAGTGTGGTGCCTCTACCCGATGACTACGTCTCATACTCGCCCTCCACGGTGACGGCGGTGGGCGTGGTGGAGTCACCGAAGACACCTGCAGTCGCCACGTTTGCCAGCGATGCGTCTCACGGCGTGCCACGCCTTGCCGCGAAGGAGGAGGTCGAGGACGTGGTGCCGCTCGCTGCGACGGACCCTCCTCAGTCGGCGGCTGCGGCGTCCACAAAGCTGCCGCCCATCACCTTTCGCACGACGATGCCTTCTTCGGCAAGCACACCGGTGGCGACGGGCACCGCGGCGGGCACACAGGCACGGCCCCCTCTCACGTTCAAGCGCACACGGGCGGAGGCCCAGGCAACGGACACCGACCTCACCGCGAGCGGGCGCGTCTCACCACTGCCGGACAGCGCAGGCATGCCGGTGAAGCTCGTCGGAGTTGAACAGTTTGCGGGGGCCACGGTCGCCTCTCACACGCCCACGTCGCCGACATCACCACCTAGCGCCGTTGAGAGCAGCAGCAATGCGAGTCTGAGCGCGGCAGACGGCGAGGAAGAAGGTGTCCGAGTGGGCTTTAGTCACGTGAAGCCGTCACTGCTGCCACAGCACACGCGACCGGACTGGCGGGAGAGTGACACCGTTGCCCGACAGCTCCGCGTGCGAGGTGCGTATGAGGAAACCTCATCGTGGCAGCGTCTGACGCGTGGGAAGGGTAGTCGCGCGGCTGACAGTCCTGTGAGCTCTGCGTCCTCTCCATTTCTTGAAAACGTCATCGCGCCGCTCGCACATCAGTTTTTGGCAGAGGTGGCCACGCTGTTATGGGTGGGTGCGGGGCGTGTCGGGCGTGTGCAGGACGCGTTGGCCTCCACGTTGTTGAACGCAGACATGTCCGAGAGAGACGTGCACGAGTGGTACTGCAAGCTCTACGCGGAGGAATCGGAAAACGAGCAGCCAAGCAACAACAGTGCGGGTCGCGGCGGTGGTCAGCGTGCCTCCCCGTCATCCCGCTCTCTTCGGCATCAGCTCCGCGTGCGCGAAGGCCTTGCTCGGCGCTTGTGCTGTGGCTTCAGTCCGGCATTAGTGCCAGAGTTTGAGTGGATTGCGGCAGAGGCCGCTCGCCTCGACGCGATAGTCTTCTCCTCCGCACCTTGCGCTTCTGCGACGATGCCCGCAGGTCTGGCCGCACAGGCGCAGCCCGCATCTTCCACGTCTTTTGCCGCTCTCAGCGAGTCCCTCGCCGCACTCCGCGTACCTCTGCCTTCCACGGCTGCCAACAAGCTGGACGCCCTCACCCGCTCTACCGGCATGGTCGTCCCGCCTGCTGACCTCCACAATGACCGATACGCCTCCTTCGCGCAGATGATCAAGACACGTAGGTGTGCGTTGTGGCCAGACCCCACTACGGGTGCCGCCACCATCTGGGGCCTGCCACAGCCCCTCGAGGCGCGTCGCCGAGAACAGATTTGTCCCATGGATGCGAGGCATCTCCAGCTCACCGCGGTGTTTGTCTTCGTCAGCCGCGCGTCGAACACGGTTGTGAACTTGATGGACGAAGAAGAAAAAGAGCGGCGCCGCGAGCGAGGCATGGGCTGGGGTGGTGGGTGCCTCCACGCAGACCCGGCCAGCGAAGCCAAGGAAGCAGCCTGCGAGGTCCTTCGTCGCCTCTACACGAACCCGTTGGAGCAGTGTGTGGCGGCACTTCTCTCACGCTTCCCCGCGCCGCCTCACGACGCGCAGGCTGCGGCTGGCAGAACGGCGAACGCCGCACCCACGGCCGCCTTGTGTGCGCACAACAGCCGCACGGTGACGTGGTGTACGCCTGTGCAGGATGAAGTGGAGCACATGAGAGATCAATACGCGGATATACTTATAGCACAGCAAACGCTGCGAGGATTGCGTGATGAGCAGACAGGAAACATCAACATCTCGCTTCGGTTTGGCCCTGTCATGGGTCAGCTTGCCGATGATCTTCAGCAAACCGACTTTGGCCTCTCAGAAGACCCTCGCAGCATTCGTACAACCGCCGCGCTGCGCTCCCCTTTAGTGGCTCAGCTTGCCGTTGTCGATCGCCGTCATCGCCTCCACCGCGGACACACCGGTGAGGCACTGCTGGACGCCACGACGTGCCTTCGCGTGTACGGGTGTGGTCTGGAGGTGGCGGACAAGATCATGATTCAGAGAAACGGAAATGTGCACTTTCTCAGCGACGATGGCGATGGCAATGTGAGTGCATGCGAAGAAGGCGAAAAGGGAGAGGGAGAGGTGAGCCTTGAGGAAGCCCAAAGTGGTGAAGTGCAGGAGGCACTCGCGACTGGTGCCCCTGCGCTTTCTCTTATCTTCTGCCTCGATGCCAGCGACGTGGACCCGCAGAAGCAGCACAACGACTCGGACGCGACGCACAGCAGTCTAACCGCGCTCGAGCGTGCGGCGCAGCGTGCGGGTCGTCAAGCGCGATCCACGCAGCCACCGGCATCGAGACGCCAGGCCCTGGCGGGTGTTTTGGTGTTGCTCACGTGTACACCAGATCTCGTGGAGACGTGCGTGGAGGCCGTGCAGACACGTTTTTGGCGCGCGTTCCATGACGGCCACGGATCTGTTGTTGGCGACGCACCCGAACCAGATTGCATCGTCTCATCGTCACCAGCTTCGTCTTCGTCACTGCCAGTGCCGTTCCTCTGTGTGCAGCCGCTGCAGTCTTTGCCGAATTCGTCGCGTGTGCCGCTGCCGTGGGTGCAAGATGCGTTGTACCAGGGCACGCGAAGCCTGCTCAGCGCGTATGCAGGGCGTGTGGAGGGCACCGTGCGTGAGCTCAATACTGTGCCGGCAGCAGCCGCCGCCTCCTCCTCGCAGCGGACGCGACGTGGGGTAGAGCAAAAGACGTTCTTGCGACCGTCTCCGTTCACGTCACGTGCCTTTGCGACCTTGGTCTAAGTTATGTGGATGAACAGGGAGAGTCGAGATCATGCAAAGAAAGAGCATGGTGTGACTGCTCTATCATTGAATGGAAGTAGCAACGCAGACCTGTTTTGTTTGTTTGTTTCTGAGTGTGTGGTTAGTGTTCCTGTCGTTTCTGTGCTGGCCTCGCTATGGTGGTGAGGCCTGTTGCCCAAGATAACTGTTTTTTTTTTCGTGTTTTTAACTCGTCAGAAGTCACTAAGCGAACAGAGACAATAACAGGAAAATGGGGGAAAGAGACAAGGCAGAAGAATGCGTTCTTCACTTTGCCAAAAAAAAAACGCAAACGACATTGCAGTTGTGCAGGATTATGTGCGCACAGACTGGGGGGATTGTTAAAAGTTTCCTGATGTGCTTCACTGCCTTGTGTTGTGCACATGAGTGTCATAATTGCTTTGTCTCGTCCAACTTCCCGAAAGAGAGAAGACAAAATGCGTGATTGTGGGTGTTGGCACTGTCCATCATTCCAACTTGCTTATTGTCTCTTCTTCACCTTCACAACTATTATCTCCTCTTCTCTCATTGGCTTCTTCTTGTGTTTTTTTTTTCGCTTCTTTAGCGATATCTTTGTGTCTGTGCCTGTTGTCATACAAGTCGATGGTGCACTTTCTTGTTCGAGACCCGCTCGTAGCGGTGGCGGTGGATCACCTCGCCGCAGCAGAGGCTGCCACAGAATCACACGCGCACAACAGCACAATTGCGTCGTCTTCTTCTTCTTCGTCGTCGTTGCCCGCATCTGGTCCTCTGGCAGAGTGCCGTGAACAGTTTATTCGGGACTCAATCACAAACACGCTCACTGTGATGACGCCGTCGGTGGCGCTAGATAGCCTCTGGGTACTTCTACATCTGAAACGGCAGTTCGTGTTGGCACAATCCCAGAGCACAAGAGACCGTGGTGGAGATGTCGTAGGTCCTGACGTGCGTTTTAGTGATTGTGTGTTGCCCTGCTCTGACGTGCTTGGCTACCTGGATCACCTCCTCATCCACGAGCGTGGCGCCGCGTCGTCGCAGGGAGAGGCGAAGAACAGCGAGAGTGCTGATGGCATTCACAGCGACGAGAAGGAGACAGGAACGGCTTCATCGTCTTCATCGTCTTCACGTGTGCGAGAGGTTCATTCTGCCATCGCGGTGCTGGACCTCGCGCTGGGTGTGCTGGCACCACGGCCTTCCTCGTCGCCATCTCGCCGCTCGCCGTCCGTGCTGCTCCAGCCCGCCACCTTGAGCTTGATCATTCGGGACTTGGAGACGCTGTGGTGCTGGAAGTACCTCCTGCGCCACGTGCACATGCGCCAGCTCGCGAAGCGCGGGCTTCTGACGCGTGAAGGTGATGCCGAAGCGACACGGAATGGGAAGCCAGCCAGCACGCGATCGGCCACGCGCGGCACAGATGCGCGTGCACGGAATCTGACGAACGCACGCCATGCCGTGAACGGACTCCCTCTTGATGAATTCTTTCACGACTACGAATTGCTCCTTCCCTTGTCCTTCATGGCCACCTTTGCCGCCGCTAGCACAACAACAACAGCAGCAGCAACGACGGCTGTCACTGGCGCCAAGACGCTGGACAGCATTCGCTCATGGGTCTCGGCCATTGCGAGTGAAGCTAGCTCGCCCGATGTGCATGACGCCCGCCTGGCGTGCCGCACCAAGGCCAACCAGCTTCAGAGCAGACCTGGATACGGCGAGAAGCATGCGTCACAGCGCCAGGCCGCGCTGACCACGGAGGCGAAGGCCGAGACGGTGGTGGTGGTGTCGGTCGTCACAGCACCAGCCACATCACCCGACAACAATCCGCATCGTGCGTTGAAGAACAAACGCGTCGATGTCATTGACGCCGCGGCGATGAGTTACTTTTACAAACAGCTCGCGAGTCGCACAGGGCGTGGTGCCGCGGGACACGGTGGCAACGATGCTCTGGGACCGACAGGTGCACCGCAGCGCATCATTGTGAAGGGCAACAGCGATGTTCTCGATGAAGCGCAGCTCGCTCAAAACGATGTCGCCTTTGGTCGTCGTGAGCGTGGTGAAGCCGAGACGGCCGAGTCCTTCGCGTCATTTTTGCGAAGCGCGTCTGTGGGATTGGACATTCACCTCATGTCCCTCACCGGCGCAGGTGTGGGCTACTACATTGCCCACGTGCGTGGACGTTCGACGGAAACGTGCATCCTCTACGCCGTGATTGGTCTAGTCGTGATGCTCTTTGTTGACGCCACGCTGCTCATCATTCGCTTGAACCGCCACGATGAAGGCGTCGTGAAACAGAAGCAGAAAGCGGCCAAGGCACGTGCTCGTCTGAGCGTCGAGCAGGTTCGTCACGCAGAGGCGGCGCGAGGGATAGAGGCAAAGCTGGCGGCTGCGGCAACAGGTGAGGTTGCTCGTGACGACGACGGCAAATTGAAGAAGGATTAAGCACCATGCAGCTCTGAGTTATGCGTTTGTCTTGTCTTTGATGTTTCTCTCTCTCTCTCTCCTTGTTTTTTTTTATGTGTGCGTATTTTGATTATGAAACGTGACGACAGACTAAAGTTAATGGGAAAGCGAAAGAGCGATGAATAGTCACATAAGAAGCCAAATGCTCCCCCACATTAGTTTCTTTTCTCTCTCTCTCTCTCGACGATTCCAGGTACGCTACAAGCAATGACAAAACGACTCCTCAAGCTCCTTCTCTAGTTGTGTGCCTCCTCCTTGTTTTTTTTTTGAGACAAGAAATGAATCGCAGAGCACTCCTGTGTGTGTGTGTGCTGTTTTACAATCTGGTGTACTTGGTTCGTCAGCGGCTTATCCGCATACAGCTACATACACACATTCGCACACAAACACAAACACACACAACATCAATCTCCATCTCTCATATCCTGTTACTCATGTTCATTGTTGCACACGCACATTTTTTTGGGGGGGGTCCGCACCCACTTGCAAAGACGAATGAAGTACAAGAACGTCAAACACGAACACAGGAAAACAAAAACACATTTGTAAAAAAAAGGGGGTAATAAAAGAGTAGGCCAGCGCTTTGATTCCCCCCACATGTCTGCTGAGGCGACGAAGGGCTGTGCCGGTAGTCGGCGCGCTTTCTCTTACGCCGTCTGGCGGCAAGAAATGGACATCATTGCGGATCTGGCAAGTCGCGCTGGTGTGATCGCGCCGTCCAACGGCAGCGGTCCCTCGACACACCCAAAGGCATCGCCATCTCCGCCTGTCACGGCCGCAGCGGCACCTTCGTGGGGTGTGCTCCTCGCCGCACTGCACACCTACCCCTACGGCGATCATCTCAGCAGCAACACGGAGAGCACAGCCAGCAGCGCAAAACGCCAGACGAACAGCAACAACACGAACAACAACAACAACAATAGCAGCTCGCTGAGCGGCATAGAGGCGATGGCGGCGGCACTCGCCCGTGTCGATGACGTCCTTCTCACCTTGGCACAAGAGACCCGCCTCACCGACCTCGCCGCGTCGCACACGGCAGAGGCGCAAACACTCATGTATCGCGCGCTGCTCTACCGGCATGCTCACCTTCTTTTCCAGCAGTTGATGGACTCTGTCGTGGCGTACGAGAAAGCTGTGGAGGTCCAGCCCAGCCACGCGACAAGTGCGGCTTCTTCTTCTTCTCCTTCGTCGTCGCCGCTGCCGCCGTCGTCATCGCCCACGGTGGTTGTGGAGTCCTACTCCGGCCTGGTCACACAAGTCGCGCAGCTCTACGAGATGACAGATCGCAGCATGGCTCGCGAGCAAGTTCGCCACAGCAGCATCGCCGTCAACACCACCCCAGCCCAACGCGAGAAGAGCCGCGCGACTGCGGGTCTGGGCAAGTCAGGAGAGGCTGAGACGTCATCACGGTGGTCAGCCGTACCTGCCCCCGCTGCCCGCGTCATCGACCCTTCTTCACACCGTCTGCCGAGCTCCAGTGCAACCGCCGCCGCAGCTCAGGCAGAACACGCGCTGCTCAGTGCTGGGAGCCGCGCGATGCAGATAGGTCTCGTCCCTTCTATCCCCCACTCTCGCACGCACAGCACGTGGTTTACATTGATGCAGCAACGGCAAGCGCACTTTCTGCTCTGCGAGGCACGCGACTACCAACGCGCGGGACGGCTATGGATACGGGTGGAGCTGGAGCGACGGCAGCTCGGCGTGCCTACACACGATGACGCGCTGGCTCTCGCAGTGCTCTGCGTGACCATGGCGTGCGGCGTGCGTCTACGCGATGTCACGCCTGACACGCAACTCAACCCGTACACGCTCTGGCAGTACGAGGCCGCTGCAGAGCGTGTCCTCGACTCCGACGACGACGACGCGCGTGTACGGGCTGCCCGTGTGGTGGAGAGCCTCGAAGCAGGTGGAGTGCCGTGTGCCAGATGCGGCGGTCGGCTGCCCATCGCTGAGCCACAGCACCTCGCCTCGGTCAGTGCGCTTCTCCTCGACCTCGCACACACCCTCGAGCACGCGCTGGGCTGCACAGAGCAGGCCGTGAACTTCTACGAGCTGGCCGCCGTCGTTCTGCTCGAGCAGAAGCCAGCGTGGTGGCGACTAGGCACGTCGCTGGCCGTGGAAGACGCCGTGCGCGATGCGCTTGAGGCGTACGACAAGACCAACGCCTCCAAGACGAAGGAGACTTCTTCGAGCACGACGAGCATGGAAAGTGGCTCATGGTGGGGTGGCTTGGTCACGCAGATCACCTCCACGTTTGCTCGTGACGGCATGACGAGTGGCGCCGCTGCTGCTGTCCCTGAGTCCCCCCGCACGGCCCAGGCACGACGAGCTCGAGATCAGCAACAAGGTGCTGTGCGGTCGCGTCTGGCTGAGCGTTTTGCCCAGCTTTGGAAAGCGAGCGTTCGTGGGGAGGAGGCGAGCACCGCTGGTGTTGGTGGTGGGGGGTCAGGCATGTACCGTGTCTACTCTGGCCATTGGGCCTCGTTCGAGACCGCGCTAGAAGGTGCCGCGCGGTGTGCGGCGCAGTGCCAGGAATACGCCTTGTCTCTTGTCTACACCTCCATCCTGCTCGACGCCACAGCCTGCCAGGTCATGCAAATGCAACAGCGCGCGGCGGAGGCGGAGGTGGAGGCTAGCGCGGCACCAGGCGCACGCATGTGTTGGTGTGCGAGTGCGGTATGGCGACGACGACGACGCCTCCTCCTCGCCGACACGCGGCCGCCAAAGCACGCCGCCTTGTCCTCGCCGCCACCACCGGCTTTGGACGAATCGGTGCGTTTGACGGGCACGCGTGTGAATGACATTGACATCGCTGCGACGTTTGATGGAATGCGAATTCGATGCCTCGTGCGGCGTGTTCTGCTTCACCTCCTGCTGCACGAGGAGCGGTCTTGCATGGAGAAAGAGAGCCCCGCACGAGCACAGCCAGCAGGAGCACCTTCTTCTTCTTCCCCATCGTCTTCACCGCTGTACACGTCGCGTGGGGTCGCGTGGGTACGCTGCGCCAAGGCCCAGATCAAGCGCGTGACGGGCGACGTGGTCAGCCCTGTTGGTGAGGCCTTGGGCGAGTTGGTGGAGATGGTGGCGGTGAGGACCTTCAGCGGGCCTACATCTCCTCCGCATGTGGTCATGGGGTCGGCCTCCGCACGGCAGGCGTGGCTGCACACGTACAGCTATCACCCATCGGACCCTTCTCCACGCCACACTTCGACCCCAACAGGAACTACCCCTTCGCCGAGCATGATGACGGCACCGCCGCTCGCTGCGCTGCCAGTCATCGGCGCCGCACGTGGTGGAGGTATTGCTGCGCGGCTGGCATCGGGTGCACTCGACACGCGCCACAACCGTGCGTACGCGGCGCTGAAACGCCAAGCCTGTGCGGCTGATGCGATAGGGACGATGCGTAGGGATGGAGGTGGTGGGGAAGAGGTGCAGGAGGAACGCGTGGGGAATGACTTGTGGTCTGTCGTGGCGGGTCTCATGACCCTCACGCAAGTTGTCGCCCAGTCGCTGACCACACCTCTCCAATGCATGCCAGAGCCTTTGGTGTGCCTGGCAGGGGTGGCGGAAGGCGAGGACGACAAGCTACCGCACACACGCCATGACAGCGACTGCACTCTCTCCGCACCTCGTGACCGTCCTGTGCCTGTCAACCCAATCCGTGTTCGGCGGCGTGTCGATGCCGATCTTGCCACGCTCGAGCATGCCTTGTGGAACATGGGTCTCTCTGATTTTGTGTTGGCGGTGCTCCAGCAACGATTGCGCAGAAAACTCTTCTTTCCTCCGAGTGTGATGCCGACGCCGTCGTTGCCACAATGACAGCTACGGCAGGAAGGGGTACCAGTGCTTCAGAAACGAAGCAGCACATGGAGGAAGGGGCGGGACAGAGGCTGAATCGCGTCAATCTGTGCTGTGATTGCTCGCGCTTTGTGCTCTCTCTCTCTCTCACTCCGGGGGGGGGGGGGGGTACCATCGAGTAACATACTTTTCTCTTGTACGTTGCTTATTGTATCTTTGACTACACAGCACCAAGCATTCGCAAAAAAAAAAAAACTCTATTCTCACACTTTCAAAGCACTACTCTCCTCTCTTCAGATATGCTAGCACAAGCTCACCCACAGTGATGTGTTGTTGGCTTTTTTTTCTCTCTCTTCTTCTTCCTACATAGTGTTTCGACTCTCCTTCGCATCTCTTTACCGCCGGTAGTTGAGCATTGCGCAAATGTGCGTCACTTGGTGCAGTGGCGTGTATTCGTCATTCATCCTTTTTCCGTGCCTGTCCTTCATCTCCTTCTAATTTCTTCATGCAAATTTCTTTTGCACATCTCTTTCTTTCCCTCTCTCTCTCTCCATCCTTTTTTTTTTGTCTATAGGTCCACAAAAAGAATACATAGATCTTCGCTCGGGTTGTTAAGCGAAGAAGAAGACGAAAAAAAAAAAGCTGTCATTCATTCCTGTCGCATCGTGCAGACGTGTGTTTGCTTGCTCATCTTCTTTTTTTTTTTTCATTTTTTTCCTTGTAAGTCTGCAGGGTAGCGCTTGATCGCTCGCTTGTTTTTTTTTTTTGCTTTTTTGCTACCTCGCTACTTTTTCTTTTCCACACTTTTCTTCTTTACTGTCTTTTTTATTCCCCTGGTGTCCGTTCTATCCAATTGTATTTGTGATTTCTTTTTTTGTTTGTTTGTTTGTTTTTTCGTGTCCTCCTTCCTAGCGTTGTGTATACACTATTCCACTCCTCACTTTGCTATTAAAAAAAAAGGAATCGATTGTTTCCCTCATATCACTCATTGTCACAACATTGCTTCCTTCTTATTGCACTTCATCTCCTTTTTTTTTTCCTCTCTCTCGTGTAGGCGTGGCTGTTTTACTTCATTTATTTGACCGTTGATCAGACATTAACTGTTGTTGTTTTCGCGTTCTCTTATTTTTCCTTCTCGATTCAATTATTAGACAACTGACACACACACACCTCTCTCTCTTGCACATCGGAATTTTGTTTTTGTGCGTGGGTGTATTGTGTCATACTCGTTTTTTTTTCTCTCATAACGTGGTTTTGTTTTTTCTTTTTTTTTTCATATTCTGTTCGCTTGTTGCAGCCTTGTGCGTTTTTTCATTGCTAGTTTTTTTCTTATCTTTCAGCATTTTTTTTTCTTTTTTTTTTACTTGTTTATTGCCATCAATTTAGTTGTGTGAACACATCAGTACTCGAACATTTCAGTCACAAGTAAACGAAAAAGGTGCTATCCTGTTGTTCTTCTTTCTTATCTCTCTTTCTCTTTTTTTTTGTTTTTGCCAACAACAGAAAGCGTCTCTCCCTCCTCTCTCACACAGTTAGAAAAGTAAAAGCAAAGACCTTCAGGAAGAAACAGAAAAAACGACGGATCATTTCTCTGTATGTATAGTTGAGAAGCATGAAATCGTCATTGCCACCTGATAGTCTTCAATCTGGTAGTGTCAGCGGTGGTGAAGACGGAGCAGCGCACCCTTCTCATTCCTCTTCTGCGATGCCAACTGCTCCAGCACCGCTCTCGCACGGCCTTGTCGTGGGTGCCACGGTGACGACGGTGCCGGAGCGGGCCAAGGAGGTTCGACGCATCCGGCAAGCTCTGCCGCCTCTCACGGAGGCCCTCGTGGGGGGAGTCGACACGGCCCACCACACACAGCCGCTCGCCAGCTCACCGCTGATCTCGCCCATGTCATGTGCAAGCTCCGACGTGGGCGCCCGTGGGCGTAATCTTTACGACGCGGACGCCTCCCTTCTGTCGTCTCTCTCCGCGTTTGATGCACGCCGTGGCGCAGAGATGATGAGCAGCCGATCCGATGCCCTCGCCACAACACAGCCGCCGCCGGCCTCGATGAATCTGCCATCTCCACCGAAAGGCGGTATTCTGGCCACCATGCACTCGCACTTTTCAGATCCTCTCGTGGACAACACCGTGACGGTGGATGAAGAGGAGGAGAAGGAGGAGAAGGAAGAGAGTGCCGCACACAGCAAACAGACCAGCTCCGTCTTCGACACGCACGAGACTGGCCACATGCGCACCACACGTGACCGCCCGTGCGGTCAGACGGTGCCGTTCGACTCAGCATCGGAATCGCCACGAAGGCACGATGCGCAGATAGGCGGACCTGACTGTCAGCCAGCACAGATCCTGTGCACTCTCTCGTCACCCCCTTCGCCACCACCACCCGCCGCGTGGTCCTCCCCGCCCTCTCTAAAGTGGACCACGTTGCACGGGCACGCCGCCTCATCAGCTTCGTCATCCCCACACGCACCCAACGCGATCCCACACGCGGTTCGCATGACCTCCATCGCCTCCGCCGCAGCAGCGACGACGAAGATGCCGACACGAACAAGCCGCATCGAAGCCGCTGCGGCATCGCGAGACAGCCCGACACGCACTTCAGGCCCTTCGCCGCGTCTCTCCGCACACGTCAGCGCTCATCTTCCCATCAGCGCCGGCAGCAGCCCCAGTGAAGGCGATGACAGCGCTCGCGTCAAGCGGGCTCGGTACGAACCCTCCTTGAGCACCGATGAGAGTTCGTCGCTGATGACCGGTTTTGGGGGTCTGGCAGGACGTTTGTCGAGTCCGCCGCAAGGCAATCTCTGCGAGCAGCCCTCTGCTAGCGAGCAGGCTGGTGCCGGGGGTGCACAAATTGGGATGCACACATCACCGCACCCTCACGCCCGCCGTCGTGGCCTGCCTCGCGTCACATCGTTGTACCTGCAGGGCGACGACGACGGGGTGGCGGCCTCGACGTCCTCCTGGTCTATGGTGAGTCGGGGTGCCAACGTGCTCACGCCCTTCGACGAAGACGGTGCACTCACAGGTGGGCTTCTGTTCTCGCACGACCCGCTGCACCCTTTCGGTCTGCTTAGTCCGCAAAGCTCAGGAAGACCACTTGGCTCTGGGCAGCGCGGGGGCGGAGGGGGAGCTGCGCTGGCGACCTCTTCTGCCGCCATCACAGTCTCATCCTCGCCCTCTCGCCCTGCGAGTGCGGCGGAGTCGAACGGCTGGTCGCAAACGAGTCCATCGAAGCCCGTGGCGGCGTGGTCCACGCCGCCACCACCACCAGCCCTGCCAGCGACCGCGACGCCGCGGTACAGGCACGTGCAATCATGGAGCTCTCCAGGGCAATCTCCGCCTTGGCCATCGCGTGAACCGTCACAAGAGACGCAAGGGGCTCCCGTGGGAGTGACAGGCAGCAGCAGCAGCAGAGAGGGGCGCCTCTCACCCGCCATGACACGGTCCTCTGCGTCCGCACGCGGCCCACGCGCTGGTCTGCGCACTCGCATGCAGTCCAATACGCAAGCATCCGCTCTCAGCACCTCAGGCCGCCACGATCGCGAGAAGGGCGATCGCGTCCGCTCGGCCTCCTCTTCGGTATTGGCACGGTCGTCGCCTCCGCTCTCTCCCAGATCCCTTCAGCGTGTCACGCAGCTCAATGACTCGGCTCGTGGTGAACAACGCATCGTGTTGGCGTCTGAGAACACGGCAGACCACGCGCACCGCGGTATCGTCTCGAGCGCCGCCAACATGGCTGGTGGTGGTGGTGGTGGCGAACACACATACCACGCCCTCCCGCTGCCAGGTGCTCACTATTCGCTGCAGACCAGCGGCGGTGGTGATTCGCCGCGGAGTCTGCTCAGCCTCACCCCGCCACACACCACTCTCATGGACACGAACGGCTCATTCGGGTCACCGCCTGAGGAGGGCTACCGCTGCAAAGACTTCTCCGGCACAGCACCACCCTCCATGGGAAACACGGCGCAGAAGAAGAAGACTAGCGCCGCGGCGGCGACCGCACGGCCTCTCACCAGCGACTCTATCATGCCCAAACCGGAGGTACACCCGTGCTGGTCCGATGCTGGCATGCGCCCGCCGCATACCTTTCTCCCACACACGCCCACCGCCGTGGCAGACGCGGCGGACGCAGAGTCGGTGCTTCGGCACACACAGCCAAACCACAGTGACGAGGCGAGCCGGCGAGAGGCAGCTCGTGGCGCGGGTGGAGAGGGAGAGGCGGGCAGAAGTGCCGCGGCAGCTGGTCGTGGTGCCGCTGGGGTGGAGGCCAATGACGTCCCTGCGGGGTACTACTTTTCGTATGGGTACACGACGGAGGGCGGCTGGTCTGTGCAGGGGGGGCTCAGTGCGCCGGGTTGGCCAGGCTTGCCTCCGCCACAACAACCACAGTCCACGAATTGCACATCCAGTCCAGGGCACACGCATTATGATCCATTCGCTCTCACGTCAACCCTGGGTCACACGTCTGCGAGCTCCACAACGCGAACGGTGACAGACCTCCTCGAGTTCAGCCAAGAAGGAGCAGGTGCACCCGTGGTGGCGGCAGCAGCAGCAACAGCACTGGCGGCGGCACCGATGCCACCTTCACGACGCCGCTCAAATGTGCGCACGTGGAGCGGCACGACGGCCTCCATGACGGCTCTTCTCGATAGCATGAGTGGGGAGAACGATCTCTACGGCGCCAGCGGGGGTTGGAGTGCCTCGCCGATGTTCTACGGTCAGCCAAGTCCTATGGAGCTTCCTTTGCGGCGTCGGCGCAGCGCACGCAGCGTGACCTCGGTCGCCTCCTCTATGGGTGCGTTCATTCAGGCGAGCCGTGGCGCGAGTACGCTCATGGTGCACAAGGATGGCACGCGCTACTTGGCGACGGTGCCGACGGTGCCGCAGATCGACCCCGACTCGGACCCCACCGCACGCGATGGCCGGAGACACTTCGCCGACTCACGAGAGCTCTCGTGGTCTTTCATCACCAGTGCCACGCCCACCTCCACCGCGGAGAGCACGTACTTTTCGTCCTCGACAGAGCTCATCCCGGTCGCCGAGAGCCGTCACGAAAGTCGCCTGCCTGTGCGGAGAGACGATGAAGAGGCCGAATCCGCGGAGCCGTCTGACCGCAATATGGCACATACGGCGAGCACGACGACCGGCACCCCCAGCAGGGGCGAAGAAAACGAAGAAGCAGAGGCTGTGCCTCCCATAGATGCGGATGCTGAACGCAACAACAACAAGAACAACAAGGACAACAAAAAAGTAGAGTGTGGCTTGTTCGCCACCGCGCCTCGTCGATTTTACTTTTACCGAACGAACCCCGTGACCGGCGAGCGAGCACCTCGATACCGGCGCTTCTTGCGTCGCCATCGCAAAGCGCGTGGCGCCGGTGCTCTCCCGCACGCCCTGCGCGAAGGAGAAGACAGAGGCCGTTCTGACGATGATGTGCCAGAGCAAGGCACCGGCGACGCGCACAGCGCGCAGAGCAAGGCGAGCACGTACTTGGCAAGACCGCCTTCTCCCCTCTCACTCAGTGCCTCGCGGGTACGGGCGGAGGTGGAGGTGTGCGCAACCGCTCAGAACGAAGAGGCACAGGCCGCTGCAGACGATGGCAGCACAGTCGATGGTGTGTGTGTGCGTGTGCAGCACGACGCCCCGGCGCACACCACAACCCCACCGCACGAGTTTCACCTCTCGACGGCGAGCTTACTCTTCTACAGCGATGTTGACGCAGAGGCGCTGCCCCTCATTGATCACCGGCTCCGCAAGTACCTCGGGGCGCCTCTCTGGTACGAAGATGCCACGATTGTGGACCTCGACGAGAGCGTCCTTCGCGTTGCATCAAAGGAGACAACACGGCCAACGGCGCCTCTTCGCTTTTTTCAATCACGTGCCCCGAAGCGAGCACGCATCGACGCAGACACGTCAAAGTCACAGCAGGTGGTGCCCGATCAGGTACCAGCCCTCTCAACCAAAGCAAAAACATCAGAAGAAGACGAAGAAGGCAAAAGTCCCGACGCGCTTGACGTGGAAGACAGTGCGGGCTGCCTCTCGCTCCCTGATGACGCACTCTTCTTCGTCGCGGAGGTTGACATGGGCGCGGCGAAAGACTATCGCTTGGAAGATTACTACATACGGTGTCCTCATTTTTGTCAAGGCTCTGCCGCAGGGGCAAACGGTCAAGACGAAGAAGAAGGCGAAGAAGAGGAAGAGGAGGAGGAGGATGTAGGCGCGGTCTCGGTCATCACGGCCAATACGGAAATACGAAAGAGCGGCGGAAGCGGTGTGGCGAAGGTTGACAAAACGTGGCGCGCGTCAATTTCTAACGCATCCTTCGCGGGATGGTCCCAGCCGCCTCCACCACACGAGATCGGCTCGCCGCCGGCCTCTTCGAGTCTCTCAGTCTCTGAAATTGCGAACGGACACTCACCGGCTATCAGGGCTGCTGCTGCTGCTGCTGCGAGTGGTGTCAGTGAACGTGACGTGGAGGGTGCGTCCACCTCACGGGCAGGTCCTATTGAAAGCGCGGTGGCTCCCACACGTGGCAGCCACGGATTGAATGATCGCACAGTCGACATGACGGCGGATACCCTTTCCTTGCTCAGCCCCAACCAACTTGGTGCCGGCATCATCTTCGACGACATTCCCTCACTGAGCCGTCTCTCCATGGTCGGGGAAGATCTAGCCGCCACAACAACAACAGCCACCACAGCGGCGGCGGTGGCAAGTGCGGCGAGTGCGGCGAGCGGGCGAGACGTGAATCTGCTCTCCTTCACCTCACCCTGTGGCGCCTCGCTCTCTGTGAATGGGAGTCGAAGCCACGCGCTGCTCCGAGCCGCACAGTCACTCAGCGAGTGCAGCACAGCGTCGCCGACTCAGACTGCCCTCGCCAGGCGTGCGCGTCGTGCGACAGCGGTCGGCTCCGTGCGTGACGCCGCCCCGCCTGCCTCCGCGTCCTTCTCTCCACACCATCTGTTTCGGGGCCCGTCCATGCTAGATCGTTGGCACCACACACGAGGTGCCAGCGCGACGGACCGGCGGAGCAGCCTGGGCAGTGCCGGCCTCTTCACATCGCCTCAGCAATCCTTCTTGCTCGAGCCCACACACCTTCACCCACAGGGTGAGATGACGAACAGGACGAGTCTGTCAACCGCCGACGCCACGCACGCGAAGGACCAAGGCCACGAGGAGAGGAGTGACAAAAGTGGAAAGTCGCACCCCGCCCCGCGGCACACGCATCTCTCCTCACCGCACCACCCGCGCGGCTTTGTGTACCCTGGGGAAGGCGGGAGGGCCTCTACCGCCACCGCCGCGGGTAAGGCCTTGCTCTCCGGTCTGGTCTGCATTGATCTCGGCGGGAAGATCACCTACGTCGATCCTCGCACCGCCACAGGCGCCGTGAAGCTCCTCGTCGACGCCGCACTTCTTCAACAAAAGCAGCAGCAGCAGCAGAAGCCACAAAAGAAGAAGAAAAAGATGAAGAAAAAGAAAAAACCTTCGCAGCAAACCTCTCTGACATCACCACCACCGCAGCCGCAGCTGCAGCAGGAAAAGTCCCCGCTGCCGTCGTGCGTGGGCCCGCAGGGCACCACGTATCCGTCTGGGCATACCGGCACACCGCACCGACAGCCAGCTGCACGACGGTCTCTGAGGAGCAGCACCTCTTTTCAGCCCTTGGGCGAGGCCTCGCTCGTGTCCGCTGGTATGCACACCGATGACGAGGACGAGGAAGAATGCGATGATGTGCTTGACTCTAGCAAAGGTGTGGGTGCCATTCGAGCTGTTCGCCGCCCTGCAGCAGCTCGTCGCGCCACCCAGATCGGCCGCGATGCGGGTGGTATGTCAACAGCAGCCGCCAGCACCGCGGCGATGAAAGGTGGTAGACAACCGTCCACGCAGCTCGTTGACGGCAGTGTGTCGCCGGCTGATGTGCGAAGAGGCTTCCGCCCAATGCTGCCTTCGTTTCAAACAGCGCAGTCGCAGCTCTCTTTTTCGTCTTGCGCGTCGTCGCCGGTGAGACCGCCTCGTGGAGATGTCATTAAGAAACAAACAGCAACCACAGCTACGGTTGGGTCACAGCTGCCTTCGCCCTCTCACACCACCACACCACAGCCCACCTCGTTCGAAGAGCGCTCTGCGTGTCGCAGCGGCAGCGGCAGCGAGAGGCCGCACAGTGAGCAGTGCTCTAGCCTAATCAAGTTGGGGGCGATGAACACGACGAGCACAATGGCGGCGATGCCACGCGTGCCAAGCTTTACCCTCAAGAAGGGCGATGTGGGTCGCCAAGACGTGGCGCCTGGAGAGACGAGCAGGGCCAAGGCGCACAGCATCAGCGGCACCACACAATCGGGTCGCAAAGCGCTGGCTGTGGCAGATCGTAAGCGAGGCGGCTTCGCGCATCGTGCCACACGGCGCCCCGGCTCTGATCCTCCGTCGTCATCTCAGCAGTCCTCTGGGGACTCTTCCTCCTTCTCACCGCCACCCCAAATCACCGCTGTGGAAGGGTCGACGAGGACGGCACCGAGGACAAACACACGTGTTGCCGCCGCCAAGAGCAGTGCTCCACGCACCAACGGGGTTGGGATCTCTCCGACCACGATGACGCTCTCCTCCGCGGCGTCTTCTCCGTACAGCGAGAACAGACCTGTCGCACGACGCCTTCTCGCCCCTTCCTCGGAAGAGCCAACACCAACGATGCCGCCTGCGTTGAGTACCGATGTGCTGGATGAAGGCTCCCTGTCTGGTCTCCTCTTTCAAAGCCCTGCGCACCCGATCACGCTGGAGCGCAAAAAGAGCGATGACGATGACGATGATGACGATGATGACGACGACGCGTTGCTGTACAAGAAAAAGCAAGTCAGCGTTGATGACGGCCAGTTCACTGCCGCTGCACGTGACGCTCTACGTGCCCCCGCCGAGGACTCCCACACACCCGTGCGACAGGTGCCACTCGCCCATCGTCGCAGTCCTCCCTCCCCAGCCTCCGCCAAGGCACACCCCTTGCGGCAAAGGACGCGCAGCCTGCTTGCCATGACCACATCACCTCCACACAGTACATCTTCCCCTTACTGCCAATTCAAGCAGCAGCGGCGGCGGCGTAGCTCGCCTGGTGCTAGTGCAAACGCGGAAAGAGAGGCGGCTCACGGTCAGCCTCGCGTCATCGCCTCGACGGAGACGATCACAGGCATCGCAGACCGTGGAGGTCACTCGCAGATGAACAGCGCACGCAGTGGTGCCAGTGCGAGGGCAGGTGGTGTGCATCGCAGCCAACTCACACATTTGTCTGGCGAAGGGCAGATTGGTTTGGCACTGTCTGCCAGGAACGCCTCCGCGCCCTCCACCGTCGTCGGATCGCCGCGGAATGGCGGCGGAGGTATTCTCGTCGCCAAAAGTTCATTTCGGCGTCACGCGACGGCCTCCGCCGCTCCCGAGGAAGAAGAGAGCAACAACCACAACAGCGCGGCGATGCGGACAGCCAACACAGCGGCACCTGAGCCGAGCGCAGCCGGTGATCTCAAGGCCACAAGCGGTGGCGGCGGCGGCGGGGGGGCCTCGAGCCGCGTCGCAGGACTTGACATTGTGCGGTCCATCAACAAGGACGAAGGTAACAATGTTGTGCTGACAAGCGCACCAGCTACTCCCAGCGTTTCCGCCGTCGCATCCATCCCCGCTGTTGAAGATGGCGAGTCGCGCTTCGTGCTAGGCCGAACACGATCAAATGTGGCGCAGGAGGCCGCAGCGCGGTATACAGCCGCGGCACGCTCTGTTGGTCGCTCGCCAACTAGTGCGCGTGGAGGCGGTGCGTGGATAACAACTACATCCTCCTTTCCTCTGTCTGCCATGCAGAGCCCCGTCTCGGATGAACTGTCGTTGTAACCATCTCAGATCTCTTTGCTTGCTCGTCTTTTTCTGTTTTTTTTCTTCACTTTTTCTTTATTTATTTTTGCGTTTTGCTCACACGACAAGACACAACACGCGTATTTTTTTTTTCGAATGGGGTAAAAGAAAACGCGCTGCAGACTGAAAGCATCAAAGTGCACATGCTCAGTCACAGATAGACAACAAAGCAAAACAAAAATAATAATAATAAAAATAAAGAAAGAAAAAAAGAAAACGAAGGAACAAACACGGGTAGCAAACTATTGGACTAGGCATGCGATGCAGTTGTACAAACATGTTTGCGCTTTTTGTTGTTGTTGTTGCTGCTGTTGTTCTGCTGCTTTGTCTGCGTGTGTATGTGCACGTTCTTCTTCTATCTTGATGCCCGCTCATTCCCACACGCAGATGTATCTGTTCGTGTTTGCCCCTGGAAAGCCCTGTCAATTGTGCGTCGCACGCTGACACTCGTTAAAGCTGATCTTGTTGCGCTCTCTCAATTCTTCAACTCTCTCTCTCTCTTTCTCAAATGAAAATCGTATCAAATTGAAACCAAGAAAAAAAAGTATCTTCTTTCGTTTCCTTCTTTTCTTCCTTCGCTTTGATTACTGGCAGATCTGCGCCTCTCAGAATACCACAGCACAGATCTTACCAATATATCAAAGCTCCTCTCTCTCTCTCTCGCTCTTTATCTTCTCTCTCTCTCTGTCTCTATTCCTACGACGAGCATTCCAATAGTCTCACAACTCGTTAGCCATGTCGCAGCAGTACCAAATGGCGCCGCAGATGGGTGCCGTGTACACTCCTCAAGCCCAGCCGTATGTCACGTACGCGACGCAATACACCCCTTCTGTCGGTGGCATGCCCTTCGCATATCACTCGCTTGTTAGTCAGAGCCAGGCCACGCAGCAGCAACAGCAGCAGCAACGGCAGCAACAACAGCACCTCCAGCAACAACAACAACAGCAGCAGCAGGCTTTGTATCTGAATATGCTGAGCCAGAACTTTCAAAACATGACTCGTTCACAACAACAACAACAAGCCGTCGCCGCGACCACCGCCGCGCAACACCAACAGCAGCTCCGTTCGACTCCACCGCAGCAGGCACTGCACCCCGGCGGCCAACTGCAGCAACAACAACAACAACAGTACACCGCGCTGCAGGCCTCTCAGATGCCCGCTGGAGCCCACGTGGCGCTCTCGTACCCGTATGCGCAGTACTACACTGCACAGCAGCTCGGCGTGAACGCGGCGATGCTGGCCGGCGCGGCGGGCGGCACGCCGCCTTCTCTGACGCCCATGCCAGGCGGCGCAGGTGGTGCGCCTGGTGGTGCTCAGGGTGTCGTCGCCGCCTCCGTTCCGCATCACGTCGCGTCCGCGCACCAGCAGGATCACGGCGCTGCCGTGGAGGCCTCCAGCGCGGCGAGGGGTGTAGTGCTTGTCGAAGATGAATACGGCCTGAAGCCATTGCTCAAGCGTAGTGAGCAGCTCCCGCCCTTCACCAAAACCCCCGCGCTGCCCGCCGAGAATGAGAGCGTGGACCCTGAAGTTGGCCGCACCGCCTCCCAGATACAGCACGACAAGGCGAACTTCATGTGTCTCATGCGAGGCATCGACATGAGCAGTCTCGGCCTGCCATTGGTGCAGCTCGCGCCGCTCTACCCCACAGTCGCCTCGCTGCCCACGGATGAGCACCACTACTACGTGCTGCCGGAGATCAAGATCCCGGACTGCTACAAGAAACCAAAGCCTAAGACGCTGACCATGAAGTGCTTCAACCAGTATAAGGAAGAGACCCTTTTCTACATTTTCTATAGCATGCCCCGCGATGTGCTTCATCTGGCCGCCGCGCGTGCCCTCTACGACAGACAATGGCGCTACGACAAGAGCCATCGCCACTGGTTTCGCCCAGCGAGCGATGCCGTTGTGGCAGACAAGGTCGGCGCACAATCGGCTGTCCGTGAAGTCATTGAGAACTTCGAAGGCAAGGGCAAGGCCTCTCGCGGGCATTTTGAAGTATTTCACCCTGCCACCTGGGAGACCACCGTGACACCGTCTGATTTTGTCGTTCTTGATGCCAATGTGGAGGAGGAGAGTGTGCTGCGTGCCGCGATGGATGAAGCGGCTCGTCACAACGCACAGCAGAACAGGACAACCTCCACCGGTGGTCGAGCGTCGCAATCACAGGCGGCATCTCCGCCTCCGCTAGGTGCTGCTGCCATGACGGACAAATAAATAAAAACGAGGTAGCGAAAAAAAGGGAGGGGAGAGGGGAAAGCCTTCTCTCTCACTCTCTCTCACTCTCTCTCTCTCTTTATGAGAATGCCTTTAAAAAAAAAACAATAAAAAAGAGAGAAAATAGAGAAAACAATAGAAGAGACACGGTGCGCAAGCAAGGGACACAAGACGTCCTGTGGATCGCTGATATTGCTTTCCGTGTTCCACAGGGCGTCTTGTGTCCCGTGCATACGTACCGCGTCTCTTTTGTTGTTTTCTCTATTTTCTCTCTCCCCCTTTTTTTGTGTATGTCTTCAATTCTTTTGACGGGATGCTGTGTTATTGTTGCTGTTTTTCTTTCTTTGTTGATTTTTTTTTTTTCTCCTTTCATTGCCGTGCATTTTCATTTGTTCTTTCTTTATTCTCGTTTCTTTTCTTTTTTTTTTGTTTTCCCCATTTTGTGTTTCGTGTTGTTACTGTTCATTTCCTCTCCTCAGCGCGTGCGCATTCGGCGTATGTTAATCTCTAACATTGATCTGAAAACAGTATTGATGCCAAAAAAAAAAAGCATATTCACATATGTATGCCGGAAAGCGTGATGCTGTTATTCATGGAGTTCTGGCACTGGCAACGGAACAGGAAAAAAAAACAGAGAGAGAATTAGTGACTGCAGACGTACGTTTTCTGTTATTCATTGCTGCGAATGCCCAATCGCGCCAGCAGGAAAACGAGAGGGTGAAATCACGCTCAAAGATTTGTTGATACCTTCGTCGAGTTGCTCTTCTGAACTTTTTTTTTCAAAACGTATTCTCTCTTGTTTGTTTGTAAGAAAGCAAGATGAGAAGAGAAGTTCTGATGTAGGTGTACTCATCTGGCACCCTCCAGAGGGTTTGACTCTGGGTGTGTGTGTGCGTTGAGCCGCACCCCCCCCCCCCCCCCCCCGCCTCAGGCGTATGCACCGTCAGCACCCCGCAAGCACTCTTTCCTCATTCTCTCCTTCTTTTATTATTCTTTCGCTACGTGCGTGCGAAGCTGACTCATCTGGTACTAGCGTCTTCCCAAATACAAAAAAAAATCTATTTTGTGTGTTCCTGTTTATCTTGTGAAATCTTCTTCTTCTTATCAGGCCTTCACGAACTTTGTGCGTGGATTGGTGCTTTGTGAAATTATCGTGTTAACGTTTTGTTGTTGTTGCTCATTGCACCGACGGTCTCTGCTACAGCCCCGTAGTCACAATCACAGCATAAAGACAAACAAGCAAAAAAAAAAATTCTACAACTATGCCCGTTACACTCGTCGGTCCGCTTGACAATCGCTATGTGCAGCGTGTGCTCATGGTCGGTGCGTACGCAGGCATTACACTCAAGGTCACGCCGATTCGCGAAGGAGTTGACAACACCACCGAGTCATTTCGCCTCAACTGCAATCCTCTCCAGCGTGTGCCAGTCCTGAAAACCGCTGAAGGTTATCTGTTTGAGAGCAATGCCATGGTCCGCTACCTGGCCCGCGCTGAGGTGATGGTCATGGACATCACAAAAGAAACTGAAGGCGACGCGTCGCAGCACCGACACGTGCCTCACCCCGATTACCCGATTCAGTATGCCATGTACGGCCATAGCGTAGTGGAGAGCGGCGAGGTAGATAGCTGGCTGGACTTTGCGGCGATTCGTCTCGATGCGGTGCTGGAGCAGATTGAGCTGCTGAAAGTGTCAGGCCAGGCGGCGGCTGTGAATGAGGTGCGCGAGCTCCTCTTCGCCAACCTGGAAGGTCTTGATAAGCGCATTGAGTTTCTTCGCGACGTGCGCAAACTACTGGTTTCACAGGGCGGTGGCAAGCTGACCGCGCGCGGTGCCAACGCGATGTTCCTCGAGGATGAACTCTACGGCTACGACGAGGGCGATGACTTTGGCAAGTTCGGCGGTCGTCCCTCCACGGTGCGTGACCGTGATCGTCGCATTTCCTCCGTGTACAATGTGGCGAGCAGCATCCGCACCCGCCAGAATGAAGTGGAGAAGGATGAGAAGGATCGCCAGATGAGTGAGATTCGTCGGCATACGCAGCTGCTTGATGAGAACGTGGACGCGACACCGCGTAGCAGCCGACACGTTCGTCCTTCCGTGCAACTCGGGTCTGCCCGTCAGGGCAATGCCTCGCCGCGTCAGTCGGCTGTCCTCATGTCAGCGCGCGGCTCTATTTTGCACACGGGTCGCGGCAGCGTGACCGGCGATGGCCAGAACGTGGGAAAGAAGGAGCTCTTCTTCCTCGTCGGCGAGTCTCTGACAGCGGCGGACTTGATTGTGTCCCTCGCCCTCCACAGCATCTACGCGAGCCCGGCTGGTCTCAAGGCCGACGCGCAGCACCGCTTTCCCAACTGCTACAAATTTTACAAGAGCATCCTCATGCTTCCTGTCGCCACGGACATGCGCAAGGCACTGAAGATTTCTCTTCTCTAAGAGTATGGGATTGAGGCTGTTGTGGAAGACAACAATGAAACAAGAGAGGGAGAGATTGTGCGAAGAAGAAGAAGACAGAAAGAGACTTGAAAAGTAGAAGAGAGCAGAATAAGAGTGCCACACTCACTTGCATATGAGTCCCGTGTCCGGCTTGACCTTTTGCTTCTTCTTTCTGTCTCTCACTCTCTCTCTCTCTTTCTTCGTCGTGGTCTCTTTTGCTCGTGCACTCGTCATAATTTGTCACTCGCAAGTGGTGTTCTCACACCCTTTCCGATTTTGGCGCGCCTCTCTTTTTTTCTCTCTCTCTCTCCCTCTTAGTCATCATTTATCCTTTTTAGCATCATCGTTCTTTTTCAAACACACCCTCATTCAGGTGTACTTTTTTTATTCACTTGTTTGTTTGTTTGATTTTTATTAATTTTGTTTTTGTGCGTCCATGACAAGGTTCTTGTGCACACATGGACTGTCGGTGTCGTTTGTGATGGTTTAAAAACAAGGAAGGAACAGAAAAAAAAGAAGCACACATTTTGTTTCTCTTTATTTCTCTTCACTTGCTGTTTTTTTTTTTTTCATTGACTAGACTGTCACATGACAGTTTCTACATGCACAACACCTACTGTGGGTTTTTTTTCAATCTCATTCTTTCTCTCACGCACGCTCTCGTCGCTCTCGCTCAAGTTGATAACTCTCTTAGTGGAGGATAAGCACACAAGAATGGAGCAACGGCAGCAATCGCGAACTCGTAGAAATCAGAAAAATCAGTGCATTCATTCCCACAATCATTGTTTTCCCCTCATTCATTCGTTTATGTTTCTTCTTTTTTTTATTTATTTTGTGTGTGTGTGTGTGGGTAGCTCTCTATTTCTCAGTTTGGGGTGTTGTTGTTGTTGTTGGTTTCTCTGTGCCTATGCAGTTCTCACTGCTCACATTTGATTTGATTTTTCTGCGAAGGATGTCTGTCGTTTTGTGAACAACGAACGGAAAGGGGGAGAAATAGGACCTCAAAAAGAAAAGAAAAAGAGAGAGCAGTATTTCTCTGGTGTTGTTCATGCGATGACTGCGCTTTTGTTTGTGTTTTGTTTTGTTGTTGTTTTTTTCCTTTCTCCTTCTTTTTGATTATTATTTTTCTTTGCGATGTGAGCCGCCTCATTGTATTTGTGCAGAATCACATTTAAACGCCAGGCTACAACAAAAAAAATTCACTCAAAAAAAAATGGCACGATTCACCACAATGAGAAAAGGGAAATATTTGATCTCTTTGCTTTCTCTTATGTGGAGATTTCAATCATCGTGTCTTGTTTACATGCACGTTGTGGGCATGCGATGGGGCAAAAACGGTGATGTGTGCGATGGACGTGGTGAATCACAGAGACTGGGGCCTCTGTCCTTCGGTTGTTCTTCTCTCTCTCTCCCTCAGTGTTTGCGGCATCTACTTTGCTCTGCTAAAAAAAACAATTGAATGGCACTGTGGAGTCGTCCGCGGCTGCTTCTTTGCTTCCTCCCATTTATCATTTGACTTTGTTCCTTTCTCCATCTCTCTTTATCTCTCTTTTTTTTTTTTTGGACTAGGCCCCGTGCGCAGAGCGCATTGTTTTCGGGTGCTGTTCGTCGTTGTCGCTGTTGTTGTTGTTGTTTTTTGTTTTCTGTTTCCGTTTTTCTCTCGAATCATGTCTTCAGTCGCATCGAGTTCCTCCACCAGCACCTTGGCATCGCTTTCGCAGGCCTGCCAAGTTGCGGAGGTCGATGCTGAGCTGCTCCATCATACCATTGAAAAGCAGGCTGATGATTGTTACGCCACGGCTCATCGTCTCGTAAACTACACACGATGCATGGGTGCGCTGTGTCTCGCGTCGGCTCTCGCCGCGTGTGCTCCCTTGTACTATTTGAACGCACAGGTATA